>JAJPUD010007548.1:8770-22480 GCA_023553655.1 Myrmecobius fasciatus | reverse complement strand
ATATATATATATATATATATATATATATATATATATATATAAATCCTCCTCAATATGAGAGTTTTTTAAAAAATAAATGTACACTTATCACATAACTCCCAAATCTTCTCTTCTGCAGTTTAGCATGTCTTTTTATTTCTTTTCGAAATCAGGCTTCACATGTAATGATCTTAAGGCTCTTCATTCTATTAGCCTTTCTTTAGGAACTCTCAATCTCATAAATATCCTAGCAAAAAAAGCCTCCACAAAATACTCCAAATCAGAGTATAACTTGGTTCCCTTTATTATTTATTTAACTACCTAAGACAGTAATGATATTTCCTTGAAAATGTAGGCCTCATCTTCCTGATTATATTTAAGTTTCTTGGTGGTCTTTATACTACCCATAGCATCTAGTGAGTAGGGTTTTCAATAGTCAGTGCTCAGCAAGTGATTGTTAAATGAAAAATACTAGATTTTTCCCTAATCAAAACAAACCTGTGATTCTGGGAAATGTAGTAATTTCATTTTAAAGAAAGGACTACACTATGAGTACCTTTAACATTTGCCCTAGGGTTTGCAATTTTGTGTTGTATTAGTTTTCTCTTTAAACATTAATCGTCTTGTACCATACAGCTGCCTTTTAAAATTTATTGGCATTGATTTGAGTCCACTCCAGGGCTATGATGGATGGCTTTTATTTGGGGCTAGCAACAGAGAAAGAGGACAAAATAAGGGCCTTGCCAACAGTATAAAGCACTGAAAATATAAAAAATAATATTTTTAATTTTTTTTGTTTTATTAAAAAGATCCTATACTTATAAGAATGACCATAGGGATCCTCAGAATTGGTTTGTTACTTTTTCTCCATTTTTTAAAAACAAAAGATTTATTTAAGTAGTGTATTTTCTAGGAGCAGCAATGATGTGAACCAAGGAGGTCTTTATAGATCTATAAAACTGCTCTTAACCTTTTATTCACCTTCTCTTTCATTACCCACATTTCCCATTTGTTAGTATTATAGAAAGGATAGAGAATGTGGGTTAGACAACAATATCTTTAGGTGAGTTTGGAATTGATTGAAAAATCAAGATAAGAATACAATCATTAATACTTTGATGTCGCCTTGGATGAGTGTCTGGCAAATTGCCTTAGGAAATTGTTTTTGGCCCTGTGTTGTTTAACATTTTTATCAATGATGTAGAAAAGGCACGGATAATATACTTATTAAAATTTATGGTTGACAAAATTGTGAAGACCAACATAATGGATCATGTTGGACTGAGGATCTAAGAAGATATTGATGGTCTAGAACAGTGGATCAAATATAATAGGAATATACTCACTATGGATAGATTTTAAGTCTTAAATGAATTTTAAAATAAATTTCATAATATAGATGCAGAATTTAGAGCTAGATAGTGGTTCAGATTTTTAAAAATCTGGTTATAATTGATGTAGTAAGAGATAAGGGGGACAGAAAAAGAATCTAACTTCTCCCTTCCAATCCCATCTCCAATTGAAAAACAAAAACAAAAACAAAATCCTTGCAACAAATAAACATAATTAACCAAATTGCTACCAGGTCAGGTTCAAAAATCCATGTGTCATTCTACATCTTAAATTTATCACCTTTCTGTCAAGAAACAAGTAACATATTTCTTCATTTATCTATTGGAACAATGTTTGTTAATATAATCATTGTTGGAATACTTAAGCCCGTGCTTTACTATTTCTGCCTTTTTGCATTTGATTGTGAGATTTTTTTTTGCCCTAATATGTATTCAATTTTTGTGTAAGTGCCATGTACTGCTCAGAAAAAAAAATTATATTTCTTTCTATCCCAATTAAATTTTCTCCAAAAATCTGTCATACCTAACTTTTCTTAAAATTCTATTCACCTCCTTAACTTTTTAAAAAATTAAGGACAATAGGAGAGAAAAAAAAAACAGAAAAAAAGTGAACACAGAATGTATTGATTTACATTCAATTTCCATAGTTATTTTTCTGTATGCAGATGACATTTTCTGTCCAATGTCTATTGGGATTGCTTTGGATCACTGACAATTGAGAAGAGCCAAGTTTTTTAGAGTGGATCATTGCACATTCTTGCTGTTACTGTGTACAATGTATTCCTTGTTCTGCTTGTTTTATTTAGCATCAGTTTGTGTAAATCTTTCCAGACCTTTCTAAAATCAGCCTGTTAATCATTATTTATAGAACAATAATATTCCATTATTTTCATGTGCCAAAGCTTGTTCAGCAGTTTACCAATTGATGGACTCTAGATTATTTTCTATTTCTTTGCTACCACATAAAGAGCTGCTACAAACATTTTTGCATGTGTGGGTCCTTTTCTCTCCTTTATGATTTTCTTGGGATACAGACCCAGTAATAACACTTCTGGTTCAAAGGGCATGCGCAGTTTGGTAGCCTTTTGGGCCTAGTTCCAGATTGCTCTCCAGAATGGTTGGATCAGTTCACAACTCTATCAACAATGAATTAGTGTCCCAATTTTCCCACAACCCCTCGAACATTTGTCATTATCTTTTCCTATCAATTTAGCCAATCTGAGAGGTGTGAGGTGGTACTTCAGAGTTGTTTTGGTTTGCATTTCTCTAATCAATAGTGATTTAGAGCATTTTTTAATATGACTATAGATGGCATTAATTTGATTATCTGAATATTGACTGTCCATACCCTTTAACCATTTATCAATTGGGAAATGAGTTTTATTCTTATGAATTTGACATAGTTTTTTATATATATTAGAAATGAGACCTTTATCAGAAACACTGGAAAAGTTTTTCCTAGCTTTGTCCTTCCCTTTTAATTTTGCTTCTGTTGGTTTTTTTCTTTATGCAAAAACTTTTTAATTTAATTTAATCTATTTAGCTTTTCATAATGTTCTTTATTTCTTCTATGTTATTAAATTCCTCCCTTCTCCAAAAAATCTGATAACTAAATTATACCTTGCGATCAACATTTGTTTATGCTATCATCTTTTATGTCCAAATCATGTAACCATTTTGACCTTATTTTGGTATGGGGCATGAGACGTAGCTCTACACTGAGTTTCTGACATTATTTTCCAGTTTTCCCAGAAATTTTCCTAACTAATAAGTACTTATTGCAGAATCTGGAATTTGGGGGTTTATCAAATACTACATATTTTATATATTATTTATACACACATATAATATAAACTATGACAAATATTATAGTTTTTTTTAACCTCCTTTTGCACCTGGCAAATGGTAATTTTAAAGAATTTATTTTGTTCAGTAGATTTTTTTTTCCATTTCATCAATTCTATTTTTAATGAGTTGTTTTCTTTTTCCATTTCACCAATTCTATTTTTTAAGGAGATGTTTTCTTTTTCCTTTTCGCAAAATTTATTTCTTTATTTTCTTCAGTTAATTTCTGCACTTCCTTTTCCAACGTGTTGGCTTTTCCAAAAAACCTTTCATAATTCTCCTGTGTACCTCTTATTTCTTTTCACCATTTTTTAATTTCTTTTACGAACTCTCAAAAGAATCTTTTGAGATTGACACCATTTCATATCCCACTTTGACACTTCAGCTGGAAGCATTTTGCCTTTTCTGTCCTCTTCTGAATTTGCATTCTGATTTTCCTTATCTCCAAAAAGGAGCTTTGATTATTTTTTTTTTTTTTTTTTTGCTGAGGCAATTGGGGGTAAGTGACTTGCCTAGGGTCACACAGTTAGGAAGTATTAAGTGTCTGAGGTTGGATTTGAATTCAGGTCGTCCTGATTTGAGGGCCAGCTAGCTGTCCCTCCATAGTACCTTTTTACAGGCAGAGCTCTTTTTTGCTTTTTTGTTCATTTTTAAAAGTTGACCTTGCTCCTAAGGCACAGGGAAGATTGTCCCAAGCTTCCTTTGCAGAGGGACAGGGACCTTTCACTGACTGTGCCCCGGGCAGTGGGGCTGTAGGATTTTTCTGCTGTGTGGATGGACCTGGCCAATTCCCACCTGTTATGCTGGTTTAGGAGTCTCACAATTTGCCTTCTGTAGTTGTGTTGTATGTCTCTCATCTGGTCTGCTGACCCACTGACCTCAACCAAAGCTACTATATTCTGGCTAAAAGCCTCCTGCAAGATTTCCTGCGCCAAGTCTCCCCACTTTGCCCCTGCTTTGGGCCATGTTTCCCTCTGCCCAATTCAGACAGACCTTTCCTGGAGTCTTTGAAGATATCTTAAGCTGGAAAACTATTACACTCTGGGTATTTGTGGATTCTGTCACTTCAGATCTAGTCACTTGATCTAATGTTGATTTTTAGTGAAGCTGGGTAGAGTTCAGGCAATGTCCTACCTACTCTGCCTTCTTGGCTCTGCCCTGACAGGGACTTTTGGAAGAGAGTACAGGTTAACATTTAGGAGGGTGGGGAGAAAAGGATTAGAGGGATTAGAATAAGGAATGTTCTTTTCTCAAAACTAGATAAGTCTAACCAAAATCAAGTAAGGAAGTCCAGGAAATGAATAGAATTTTAGTTAAGCTAGACACAATAGACATCAGGAGAGAAATGAAATAGAAAGAAATATATTTTTTCTCAGCAGTTCATCATACCTTTACCTTGATTGACCATATATTAAGACATGAGAATTTTATAGTTAAAGGCAGAAAGACAGAAATATTAAAAGTATCTTTTTGGATCACAATGCAATAAAATTATATTTAATAAGGGACCACAGAAATGTAGATTAAAAACTAGTCGGTGATTAAATTATCAAATTTTAATGAATGATTAAGTTAAAGAAGAAATCATAGAAATAATAATTTCACTGAAGAGAATGATAATGGGATAATATAGCAAAACTTATGGAATACAGCAAAAGCAATGATCAGGAAAAAAATTATATCTTAAATTATATCTTTAATGGTTTAATGATAGCCATATCTTGTGGGAGAGAAGGAAAACAGGGATAAAAGGGAAAAAAGAAATTTACATTATGACATATAATTAAAAGGAATAACAAGTTGTACATAATAGATTTGCAGTTTCACGTGCAATCATCCTATCATATTATTGTTATTATGCTAGTTATAGAAATGCTTGCTTTGTTTCATAAATTGAAAATAAAATAAATGTAAAAAATAAAAATAATAAAATAAAAAATACTGACCTCAGAGTAAGTTCTTCTGTAACATTCACTTTATCATAGCCCATAAGCATTTATACAATGATATTACCTTATCTGCTATCACCCTCCCCTCCAATATAAAATATCTTCCTTGTTAGATTTTTCAGTTGTAATTGAAAAGATTATTCTTTTGCCTTCCCTTTTTCTAGAAACTGATCTATGATGCTTTGAAGATTTAGTAATTAAGCATGAAACTGCTATTGTCTCTGCAAACACAATTCATATTATTGCACAGTAAACTATTATATTTCCTGATTGCCTAATTTTTTTATGATTGTTAGAACAATTAGAGACAGAATTCTATAATTTAAACATTGATAGAAAAAGAAACCATTTAAAATGACCACTGAACCATTTCTTTTCTTTAAATGCTTTTAAATGAGCTCCTATTTAGCAAACATTTGGGCAATTGTCCCCAGTTCCTGTCTCCCACATATCTGGAATTAATTTCATGTAGTTTCTAAGAGAACCATAAGTCAATTTCTCCTTCTAAAACTTATTTTTCCACAAAAGAAAAAATGAGTGAGCACTTTATATGTATGTATATTTGAACACACTACACATATACATATGTCTGTCTTATAAATGGGCTAAGTACAAATATATATATATTTCACATTTTATCTCATGCATAAAATTTTTCTTGGATTCAAATGATTTGAAAGTAGGTATGTATATAAACCCATACAAGTATATATATGCAATATACACATGCATATATATTTACATGAATATATGGGTAAAGACAAGTCAAATAACTTTTATAGATTAAGATAAAAATTAAATTAAAATAAACAGCCTTGTAGAATTTAGCTCTTTATAATATGCTCTTAATATAAGTGGAAAGTTCATGAAGAAGAGCCAGAATTTCTATTATGATCTAGGAAATTGGTTTTGTTCCCATATTTTTAATAATAGTTTTTTTACCTGAAAACATATTTTCCAGGACTGACTTATACCTTCAGTCATTCCTCTCAGTTCAGTGATGGAGATAAAGAGTTCAAATACTCCTTGTTCCTCCATGTCAATTTCAGGCTCTCCCTCTATCTCCATTTCTCAGCAATATCTCCTTTGAGGTTTATACAATTCATCTCTGCCATACAATCACAGTCCTGGAAGCTGATGTCTACAAAACTCTATGTCACTCTCCCACCTTCTTGAATGAGTTTAGTACCTTTCTTAAAAATTTTCTCTTCTCTAATTCCTGTCCTCATATTTAGGGTCTCCAACATACATAATGACTCTCCCTAAACCTCTCTATCCAATTCCTCAACCTATTCAAGTTCCTAGGACTTAATCAATCTTTTTTCAGCCACACACAAAGAATGTCTGATCTTTGATCTTGCCATCACACAGAAATGCACTACCTCTTTGTTAAAGACTGTGAAATCCTTCAGCTGATCTATTGACTAGTTACTTCTTCTGCCTTCCCTTACCAAACCTTACTTTGGTCTCATGTTATTTAACTTCTCAGTTCTTTCTTGGGAATCTCTCCCATAATAGCTACTCTTTTCTTTTTCCATTGTCTTGATTCCTTGGCAAATAAATTGAACTCTACAATGTCCTATACTGTATTCTTTTCTCAAGATCCTAGACCCTTTATTATATTATTTGTGCTCCAAGATGCTATCCAAGCCTCAGCATGGGATAATTCTCTTACACACATGCTATTGAATGAAAGTAAAGAAAATCATGCAATTGCTTTGCCAAGTCCACTAAAAATTCATGTTATATAACCTCAACTGAGCCCTCACTCCTCCTAGGAAATTTTATTATATCTACTTATCAATTCACAATTATAGTTTTTATTGTGACTTTTTAAAGCTTTCTAATTCCTCCTCAGAACTCCCACAGCTCTCTCTTGTTCTAACTTATCAGCTTAAGAGCATTGCCTTATATTTCACAGTAAAAATGAGGCAATTCATTGAGTTCTTCTCTTCCACTCTAATTATCTCATATGACCCAGATTTCTTCACCACTATCTCCTCTTCAGCTATTCTTTCATATGAACAGGCAACCTTTCTCCTGAACAGATTTAATCCCCCTACCTATTCAGGAGATCCCATTCTATCCATCATCTCCAACAGATTGCCTCCTCTGTCATACCTACTCTTATCACTTTTTTTTCATTCTCTCCCTCTTTTTTGGTTTATCTCTAATGTCTATAAATATCCTCATATCTTTGCCTATTCTCAAACCTCACTTGATCCTTCCATTCCACTATCATACTATGTATCTTATGGATTTTGTGGCTATACATGAAAAGGCTATAGACAATAAATGTCTCCTTTTTTTTCCTCTCCATCTTCTATAATCTGGATTTTACCCTTAACATTACACTGCAATTTCCTTCTACATAGTAACTAAATCCAATTGTCAAATTCAATAACTTTTTCTCAATTTTCATTCTTGATTTCTCTACAGATTTTCACATTTTTGATCATATGTTCCCTCTGAAACTCTTTTTTCTCTAGCTTTTCAAGACATCATTCTCTCCTGATTCTCTTCCCTCCTATCTGACTATAACTTCTTTTCTCCTTTTTGGATTCTCAACCAGATTATGCTCTCTGATTATTGGAATATTTGGGTTTCTCTTCTTTCTATTTCACTTGGTGATCTCAGCAATCCCACAGATTTAATTACCATTTATATGCTGATAATTCTCAAATATATTTCTCTTGATTTAAACTCTCTGCTTACTTCCAAACTTGTATTTCCAATTACCATTAAGATATTTCAGACTGAATGTCCAATAAACATTAAGATGTCCAAAACTTCATTATTTTACCCCTATGCCTCCTCTCTAATAACTTCCTTCTTATTTTATATGGTAATATCAATCTCCCAGTGCCTCAGGCTTGTAACCCAGGTGTCATCTTCAACCATTCATTATATCTTACCCTACACCTATATCCAATTTGTTGCCAGAGCCTGTCAATATAACCTGTCAGTTACTCAGTAATTATTTATTGATTGCCTACTATGTGACTGGAGGTATACCAAACACTAGGAATATAAAAAGAAACAAAATATGATCCCTGTCTTCAAGGTGTTCATAATCTAATAGGAGAAAAAACAAGCAGATATGTACAAATAAGCTCTATATAGGATAAAAAGAAAATAGTTAACAGAGAGAAGACATTATAATTAAGAAAAATTGACAAAAGACTTCCTTGAGAAAATGAGATTTAAAAGAAGCCTAGAAAGTCAGGAGGGAGAGAATTCAAAGCATGGGGCTCACAAGAGAAAAAGCTAAGAAGCCAAGATATAGAGTATCTTGTCCATGAACAATAAGGAGGTCAGTGGATCAAAAATATGTTTTGGGAGTAATGTTTAAGAGAGCTAGAAATGCAGGTGGTAATTAGATTATTAAGGGCTTGGGACATCAAATAGACAATATTGTATTTGATTCTAGAGGCAACAAATAGACATTATAGTTTTATTTAGTGTGAAGGTAACATTGTCAGACCAGTGCTTAAAGAAAACAATTTTGATGGGTAGGTTGAAGATGGACTGGAGTGGGGAGAGAGACTTGAGGGAAACAAGCCTGCTAGCTGGTTAATGTAAAAGTCTAGACATAAGATGATGAGAACCTGCATTAACATGATAGAAATTTCAAAGTACAGAAGGAGGTGTATTTCAGGGCTGTTTCATTAAAAAATAAGGTTACATAAACTCAGGTGGACTCTCTCTGGATTTTGGCAATCCTTCTATACTTCTGTACTTCAGGTCACTATTTTACCCTCCACATTCCAAACCTTTTTATCCCTCTTTAAGACTCCTATGGCATCTTCCTTATTGCTCATCCCCCTTCACTGAGCATCTTGCTTCATATTTTGCAGAAAAACAAATTGAGATCATTCTCCATGATTTCCTCTTTTTCTCCCTTTTTGCATCTCATATTATTCATTGGCCCTCTTCAAACAAAAAACTGATTGTAGGCAGGAGTATAGGTTCATGCTGAGAATTCAAGGAAAATTATAAGCTACTGTATATGCAGTCTGTTAATGGTATAGATCTTTTAATGACTTCATAAACATCTACTTGGATTTTTTTTTAATTGTTTAGAAGAGGAAGTATAAGAAAAAATAGGTAAGACTAGGGAGACACCTGAGGGCAAGTGAAACAAACAGCACTAAACAAATTCAGACCAAGTTCCATAGGAATAGGAAGAATGCAGGAACTATTACTAGAACTAGAAATGGGAAGGGCAATGAATTGGTCTTTGAATCAGAAGATGTTATATTTCATGTTGCTGTAATTCAGTGGACAAAACTTTGAATTTGAAGAATGAAGTTCAAATAGTAACTGGCCCTTCTTACCTTTGTAATGATAGTCAAGTTTCTTAACTTCTCTGTGCCTATTACCTTATCCCTTCTTAAAGGAGCTTGGACTAATTTCCATTAAAGTTCTTCCAACTTGAAATTCCTTATTTTCAATAGTTATGAGATCCTGGACAATCCACTTAATCTCCATGAATATCAGTTTCCTTATCAATAAATTGGAGATTATAATACTCAAATCACCTTTGTCACACAATGATATTCTACAAACCTCCAATCACTCTGGGAATGCGAATTATCATCACATAAATAGCAGCATTATTAGTTGTTATAATATGTTTGTTTCAATGTTAATTTTCTCAGAACAAATACCTGACTTCAACTCAGACCCTGGTATAAGGATAGTTGTGAATTGGGCTCCCAGCAGCTCTATAAAACTCCTAAGTTACCCTATTATGCATGGAAAAAAGCCACCTTTTTAAAACCTGCTGTGCCTATTTTCTGTCCTCTAAATTTGGCTTTTTCTAAAGCAAATCTTTCTTGACCTGTTTGTTTATAGATCTGGCATTATGGAAAAAATGTTGGATTTTGTTTCATCTTTAAACACTGGCTCTGACACTTAGCAATTATGTATTCTGAGACCAATCATTTAACTTTTCTGAGCCTTATTTTCCTTACTGTAAAATGGGAATATTTATGTTTCTAAATCCCATTCATAAGATTGTTATAAGGAAAATATTTTGGAAACACTGTTTTATAAATTAAAATTGTTATTACTAGACAATTTAAATTCTTATAGGTGCCATTCCTGTCATTGCTGAGTCCAAGTTGTTATTTTGATAATGTTTAGGTGGGTGAGGATATCTTATGAAAATGTAGGTTCCCAAAGGAGAAATGGGGATGATTTCATGATTCCCTCTTTTGAAGGGTATTCTTGACATTGGGGTAGGTATGGGGTCTAACTATGGCATTTAAAACATAATCGATAGAAGAAATAGAACTAATTGCTGGATAAGGAAATGTCTCTGGTTTGTTTGTGCTAGGTGCACCACTAGGAATGGATTAGTGATGGGTGAATTAATAAACCCATGTCCTGAAAAGCTGAGCTAAGCAAAATCTAGGTAGGGAAGAATATAAAAATTGTAGTGACCTAAGTGACAATAATTCTACTGGAAAATCCATTTTAGGTTCTTTTCCTTTGTGCTTCATGGACATATCCCCTGGGTGTCTTTTATATTGAGTATAGCCTGGTTGGACCAAAAAGATGGAGCCACCATTTTCCTAATCTCCCTATGAAAGAGAAATAGCTATAATCCCTTTTACTTCATGGACATCAGAGATAAGAAAAATCTTAAAGCAAAACAATTAGGCATCCTAATAACCTAAGGGCTGATTAAGGGGTATCTTCAATAGAACTCTGCTTGAGTCAAATGCCTTTTCATAAGACTGACACCTATAGAGTTTGGGACTGGCCCTTGCAATTGTTGCTCCCTATCAGGGAATGGCAAATTTATAGCCCAAGGACCAATGCTGCCTATTTCTACCAGTTTGCTAGCCAATAAATGGTATATTTTAAGGTCAACTTTAATCTGGAATCACAAAGTAAGAGAGTAGCAGGCCAAGAGTGAAATTGGGTCCAGCTGTCACATTATTTCTTTCTTATATATTTGTTTATATATAATTTATAATTACATTTGTTTATATTCACCTGAAGCCAACTTATCTCTGCAGCTTAATTTTATATTACCTTCCCTTCTGTGTTCTAAAATCCAGCCATACTGGCTTTCTGTCTGTTTTTTTATGCTCAACATTCAATTTTTACAATCTCTGGTTCATGATCTATCTTTGCTTCCTCTTCTTCACAACTCACTTTAAGCTCAAGATCAGGTATTATTTTGTATGTGAAATTTTTTTCTGAGGTTTCCACCCAAATGACACTGTCCTCTCTCCTAAACTATCTTATATTTAATTATTTTGTATTTATTTTCTGCATATTCTTTGTATAGTTACATATGTAATTTTTACTTCATTAGAATTTAAACTCCTTGTAAATAAAAGCTTCATTTATTCTATTTGTCCTAAATGCCTAACACAAAGCCTGGCAGATAACAGCTACTTAACAAATGCTCATTGATCTTTATTCCTTTTATTTTTCTGGCCTAGAAACTTATCAATAGGAAAACTTTGTGAGCTTGATTGCAAAATGGAAGATAAATAATCCATATTCATATTCACAATAAAGAGTCGGCCATGCAATAGTGTTCTGAGCTGTATTTCTGGTGCCTTTCCAGCATTAGATCAATCTACTCCATTATATCAAGCTCCTCTACATGATCAAATTCAGAGATGATTAGATCAGATTTCTTCTTTCTCTTATTCAAATCTGGCAAACAGGAGAGTTGATGTGAGTAAGAAGGCAGTGCCTTTCATTAAGACCTAATAAGATTTCATTTATCCTGAGGAAAGTCTGAAGGCAATGAATAGAAATATGGCAATCCTCAGAATTTGGTATTTGGTAGATGTAAGAGTAGATCTCTGTGTTTTGATAGAAAAGAGAGCAAGAATGTCAAGTGAATCCTGTTTGTGTAAAAGTCATTCAATTCTGGACAATCTAGCTACTTGGGCAAGTTTGTATATACAGGCTTATGTCCCCCCCTCTGTTGTGTATTTGTATCCCCTAGTAAACCTTGTATAATACATTGCATGAAGTCTTAGATATTGGAAGTACAGAAAGGTTTGTACAATGATGGCTGTGTCATAAAGTCAGGGGCAATTTCATTCTTAACATGATCTTTCAAACCTTTCCTTATTATCCTGAGCATGCTTGCATTTGAGGTTGCAGGGTGGTGCCATCTTTTATCCTGCTCTCTTAACATCTTCCCTCCTATGCTTATTACCTGACTAACTAGGCAAAAACAATCTGCTAGGTTTTGTTTTTTCTTTCTTTCTTTCACAAAAAAAGAGGGATGCAATGGGCAGTAATTCCTAACAAAGACTATATAACATATCCACATGCTCAGAAGTGATTGCATGCTATATAAGACAAACAAGGGTCAAGGCCAGTGGGAGATATGAAATAACACCCTTAGAAGACATAAATTGATGTCCATGCAACATCAGAAGCCTGAGTTAACCTGGTCAATATATATTCTGGTCAATAAGTTACTTGTGCAGATGTTCTTCCAGTTGACCTACGTATATTTGTTCCCCATAACTACTCTTCCTATTGATTGTGTATGTATCTGGGGAATTTATGTGCCTTAGCTTTTTGGGGAAAATGTTTGGTTGATACATTTTTATTATACTATTTAATTAAGTAGCTTTGATTTGAATTAATTGTATTTTCTGGCTGACTAGTAAAAGTAAATATATATGTGTGGACTGATGGGTTATTTTTAAAAAGTAGATGGGACCATAGAGAGTACCATAAAGTGGGGTAAATTTTTGTGAGAACCCTATATGGTTATAAATAAATGAATGAATGAATGAATGAATGAATAAATAAGAAAGAAAGCCAGAACAAGATTGGATTAGTTATAGTTGGATTGAAAGTTGTTTGGAAAAGATCTGGGAATTTTGTTGATTTATAAACTTAACATATACCCACGGTGTGATATAGTTACCAAAAAAACTAATCCAATATTAGGTTTTGCTGTGAAATAACTTGGGAATAATGAGGGGATAGTTCTGTGGCACATTGGCAGAGGACATCTGAAGTACTATCTTCAGTTTACTGGGACCATGTTTAGGAATGACATGGACAAAGAGGAATTTCCTGAAGAAGGCAATAAACATGGAAAAGAAATTTGAATTTGGGTCAGATCTTTGAAGGAACTGGGAATGTTAAATTAGAAAAGATTTATTTCAGTTTTGCTCTTTCTAATCTATCCCCTTGCTATCTTTCCAGTTTTCTTTTAACCTCAACCCCCAGTTTGCTCCAGTGACATCAACTTTGCTATTCCATGATCAAGTTATGCCTTCTCTTGGATCCAGAACCTCTTTGGCTATCCTACATTTTCTTCCTCCTTTGCTCTTACTACTGCCCCTCCCCCAGCTTCTTTTAAGTGTCAATTAAAATCCTATCTTCTAAAAACTTTCCCAAATTCCTCTTAATTTATAATGCCTTCGCTTTGTTGATTTGCTATTAATCCTGTAAATGATTTGATTTGCATATATTTATTTGCAAGTCTCCTACATTAGTTTGTAACCATCTTTAGGGAAAGGACTGTTTTTCTTTTCTTTTCTTTCTTTCTTTCTTTCTTTCTTTCTTTCTTTCTTTCTTTCTTT
>JAJPUD010007547.1:90841-105568 GCA_023553655.1 Myrmecobius fasciatus | reverse complement strand
AATGCATGGAAATATTCACAGAAAGCGTTAAAATGCTGTGTTGTGGTTCACTCTCAGTTCCCACAGGCCTCTCTCTGGATGTATATGACTATCTTCATCGCAGCACAACTGGTTTGAATCACATCATTGTTGAAGAGAACCATGTCCATCAAAATTGATCATCGTATAGTCTTGTTGCTGTGTATAATGTTCTCCTGGTTCTGCTGATTTCACTCAGCATCAGTTCATGCAAGTCTGTGGAGAGCAATTTGGAACTATGCTCAAAAAGTTATCAAACTGTGCATACCCTTTGACCCAGCAGTGTTTCTATTGGGCTTATATCCCAAAGAAATCATAAAAGAAGGAAAGGGCCCCACATGTGCAAGAATGTTTGTGGCAGCCCTTTTTGTAGTGGCTAGAAACTGGAAACTGAATGGATGCCCATCAATTAGAGAGTGGCTGAATAAATTATGGTATATGAATGTTATGGAATATTATTGTTGTATAAGAAACAACCCGCAGGATGATTTCAGAGAGGCCTAGAGAGACTTGCATGGACTGATGCTGAGAGAAATGAGCAGAACCAGATCATTATACATGGCAACAACAATACTATACGATGATCAATTCGGATGGATGTGGCTCTCTTCAACAATGAAATGTTTCAAACCAGTTCCAATTGTTCAGTGAGGAAAGCCATATACACCCAGAGAGAGAGATATGAAATGTGGACCACAACATAACATTTTCATGCTCTCTATTGATGTTTGCTTGCATTATGTTTCCCTTCTCAGATTTTTTTTTCTTGTAGATCTGACTTTTCTTGCACAACAAGATAACTGTAAAAATATGTATACACATATTCAATTTGTCAAGTATTTTAACATAATTAACATGCAGTAGACTTCCTGCCATCTAGGGGAGGGGTGGGGACTAGGGGGGAAAATTTGTAACAGAAAGCTTTGTAAGGATCAATGTTGAAAAATTAGCCATACATATGTGTTACAAATAAAAAGCTTAAATAAAAAAATAAAAATTAAAAAAAAATTAAAAAATTATTTAGCTAAGCTGGTTGTCAAATGTAGGCACTCCCCTTTCACTTGGGTTACAAGTTAAACTTTTCCAAACTTTCCAGCTTGAAAGAACCTGTCAGAATTTTTAATTTTCTTAAGAAATCTTTGAAAACCTAAGATCCCTACTACAATAAATGAGAATTTTTTTTAATGAAAGATGGCTTGGTATATTTTCACACTTATTTTTATGCTAATTTATTTTTATAATTCAGTAGGGAGGTAGAGTGCATGCCCTGGAATTAGGAGAATCTGAGTTCAAATCTAGCCTCAGACTCTTATTATCCAGGCAAGTCACTTAACTCTGTTTGCCTGTTTCCTCATCTGTAAAATGAGCTGGAGCCACTCTATTATGTTTGTAAACAACAAATATGATCCCAAAGAACCAGACATGACTAATCAACCACAAACAAAAACTTTCTACAATTCCTTGATTTTCTCTTTGCTAAAATAAACATGTTGCACCTCTGATAAATAAATGATGGATGCTGAGTTCAGAATGAGACACATTTTTTCAAATTTGGACAATATGGGAATTTGTTTTACTTAACTATATGCACTTGTTACCAGAGTTTTGTTGTTGTATCCTTTTTTTGTCCCCAATGGGGAAGATAGTCAGATAGGCTTTTGTCTATTTAAAAAAAATACATCAAATCTTAAAAGGGGAAAAATAAAACAACATGTTGGACTTGACAAAGTAAGATAGTTAACAGTTGAAACTTAAATAATGGGCTCTATAATTCTTCAAATAGCAACTTCAGGAGTCTGTGTAACTTGAACAGATTAGGCAACAAGTTTCCCAAGAAAAAGAGATTTTAAAAAGGAAATAAAAGAAGTAACAACTGTGGTTTGATTTTTAATAACATGAAAGAGGATGAATTGTTTAAGAGAAGGCAGTTCCCATCTGATTTTTGAGGCTAAGTAGAATAAACCTGCACTGATCTGCATTGAAAGACTGCTGAGGAAATTCAGGTGGTTTTAGTCTTTATGAAAGAACTAGGTTGTACAATGGTTAGAGTGCTAGGCTTGAAATCAGGAAAGGCTGAGTTCAGATCCTACCTCATATGTTTATTTGCTATATATCCCTGAATTTATCATCTAACCTGTCACACTCACTTTCCTCACTATGCATGAGGTGGGAAGGACTGGGTTTTATGGTTTCTAAGAGCCTTCCAGCTTTAAATCTCTAATCTAAATTTAGACCATTTAGATCCATTCATACATTGCCAAAAACTGATGAGATTTAATTTATTGGAATGATGTTACAATAACTAATATGTCTAACTCAAAGTATTAAAAAGACTGAATTTTTAAGGCCTATCTGAATTCTTACATAAGTTGCCCTATGTAAGTTCTTATGACATGGAGCCTAACAGAAAAACATTTTGTTTTTCTTTTTTTGCCCTCTAAAAGCTAGCAATCATCACATCAGGAAATCAACCTTCTGCAATCTACCTTTCAGGGGTTTCTATTTTTTGACCAATGAGTCAGAAGAACTGAATGCTGTTTTATCAGTTTGTATCTGTATTTGTGTCCTTTGATACCAAAGACCTCATCACCAGAAATACATGTAATTTTCTGCCTGTAGAATGAGGAGAAAACAACTCCAAATCCATTCTTTTTTTCAGGGACTTAACTAGGGTTATCTAAGGCCTCTATGTCATGATTTATTATGGATATTCACTAATATTAGAGAATTGAATCATTCCCTCAGATATTCTCATTGATCTAGATGGGTATTTACAATGAAGTGGCAAATATAATAATGTGAAGTAGATAATTTTGCCTTAATTTTCATGTAAACCTAACCATAATTTATTTTAGAGATGATTATATTTAATCAGTAAGTTCAAAGAAGAGGAACTGGGAATGGTTAGCTTGGATGAAATCCAGGTTGTTGACAGTCTTTAAAGGAATGATGCAATACCGGGCTGGCAGCTTAAGAAGGGTTATTTAAGGGAAACTGTAGCCCTAACCTGCCTCAAAATCTCTTGCTCATTGTCCTGGCCTGAAATTTTCATTTTCACAATGACTGATCAGCTAAACAAGAAAATTATGGGGCAATGTTTCCAGAATACTGTAGTTAAATGCACAGGCCAGTGTAGTGGCCTACAAAGAACACTGAAGTAGAAGTTTGAAGGAAAAAAAAAAAAAACACCAGAAAACTTGAGTACTATTTCTGGCTCTGGCATTTAATAGTCTTGAGTGTCAAGTCATATAAACTCTCAAGTTGAGAACATATACTATTTACTTATATAACAAGACTGTAAAACAAAAATAGATAAAATTTTCTGTAAACTATAAAATACTATGAAAATGTATTGCCTATATAAAGGGATGATGATGATCATTATCATCACCATCATTATTATCATCATCATCACTACTTTAACTGATTCTTTGGAAAGCAGAACCTCAGTCTTTCAGGGCTAATAATATTGCACATTTACATAGTCTTTTAAGATTTCCTTTCCTTACGAAAACCTTATGTGGCAGAAAATACAAATATTTGTTGTTGTTTGTTTCCAGTTCTGTTTGATTCTTCACGACACCATTTGGGGTTTTCATAGCAAAAATACTAGAGTAGTTTGCTATTACTTTCTCCAACTCACCTTGCAGATAAGGAAACTAAGGCAAATTGGATTAAGTAACTTGACCAGGATCACACAAGTAGTATCTGAGTATAGATTTGACCTCAGGAAAAACAGTCTTACTGACTCCATGCCCAACTCTCAATCCACTTCACCACCTAGCTGCCACAGCACAAATATTATCATCCCCAATTTGTAGATAAGAAACTAAGGTTTGGTAAAGTGAAATGACTTGGCCAGGGTGACTTACATAATTAAAAAGGGATAGAATCAAGTTTCAATCATCAGCTTTCCTGACTTCCAATTTAGGCTCTTACCACTATACCCATTTCCTCTCTGAAATATAGAAAAAGTAATTATGAGTGAGAAAGATTAGTAGGGATATACTAATAGATATTTAATAATATACCTCCTAGGTTTAAAAATGTAATCAAGGTACACTTTAAAGTTTAATCTGTATTATTAAGATTTTTCTCTACTGCTTTTTATTATATCTAGAAATCAACAAATTAATAAATTAAGCCCTGATTTGTACCATTTGTAGATTTCTAAGTATTCATACTTACATTGAAAATTTAACAACCAGCTCTTATCAGTTTGATGAGCTGGATCAAGCACAACCCTCAAAAGTAGTACAAAATAAAGAAACTCTGGTTGTTGAAGAGAAATAGCATGATAACATGATGGCTAGAATGTAAGCCAAAGTCAAAGGGAACAGCATGCACTTTAGTCGGGAAGTGATTTTGAAGTGAGATATAAATCTTTTTACTCAAATTTTTTTACGCTACTCTTGACTATCATAAGATGGTTCAAGTTTTTTGATATAATTATGATATTATACATATAGGTTACAAAGTGTCTGCACAAAGACCATTATCATAATACCAAGATTAAATCATAGTTTTTGAAAGGGAAAAAAAGACTGATCTCTAAAAGATATATTTATAACAGTACATTTGTAACAAGGAAAAAAAAGTAGAAAAAAGCTTTTATACATAACTATTAGGGAATGGCTAAAGAAATTGTAGTATATTAATATAATAGAATATTATTTTAGCACATAACAAATGTGAAGAATACAAAGAAAAATGATAAGGCCTACTTGAAGACATCCAAAAGGAAGAAAGCAAAACAAACACTGACCACAACTATGACAAATTAAAATAGCAAAAAACAAAGCAAAAACGAAAGCAAAAAAACTTCCTATTCTAAATAATGAGTCTCTAAACCTTAGAAGCCATGAAAATGTTCATATAATACACAGAAGAGAGGTAAAATGGGAATAGAAGAGCAAATAAAGATGATTTTTTAAAAATATTACTTTACTAAAATAGAATTTATAACAGCAAAATAAATTATAGATAGAAATTAAAACTTTATTTGAATATTTTTGTTGATAGTTACTAAACAGAATACAATATATTTCTGAAAAAGAAAATGTCTGAATTCAGAAAATGATCATGTCTTGGATATTTAAAAGGACCAGAGGATATGAAGAGAAATAATTGTTTCTAATAAAAATGCCCTGGAAAAAAAGGAAATAAACATTTTTGTTAGACAATCATTTTCTATCATATCCAAATCTCTGTCACCCCATTTGTGTTTTCTTGGCAGAGATAATGGAATGGTTTGCCATTTCATTCTCCAGTTCCTTTAATAGATAAGGAAACTGAGGCAAATAGGGTTAAATGACTTGTTCTTCTTACTAAGTGTTTGAGGCCAGTTTTGAATTCAGAAAGGTAAGTCTTCCTGAGCCTATCCATTATACTACTAGCTGCCCTTTCAATGAAGAACATTCCTAGGTGATAGAGAAATATTCTGTACTAAGAAGTGGGCACTCACATTGGGTGAATAAATATTTATACTACTCTTAATCTGTCCTAGGCATTTTGCAAAGCTCAGTGCTTTACAAACTTTATCTCATTTGATCCTCACAACATCAAGGTGGGTCCTACTGTTATTGCCTTCATTTTACAGTTGAGGAAATTGAGGCAAATATAGAATTAAGTGACTTGCCTAAAGTGTTGCAGCTAGTAAGAGTATGAAACCAAACCTGAACTTAGGACTTCCTAAGATCCTTTGTTCTACCCAGCTGCCTAGAAAACTAAATGTTCTGGGAAACTTACTTGCAGATTTGTTTTATATAAAATATGATAATGCTTAAATATATTGGAATAATTGTCAGTGTTTTAAATCCTCTTTTAAATAAACAAGATTTTTAATTTGCTCTTTTGTGTAAATATTTGTTTTTATTGTGTGGAGTCCTTGAATATAAAGATTTAGAACTTCCCTTCTACTATTAGATTTAATTGGTAAGAGAATAATACCAGACAAGTTGAACAACCCACTCATCCTTTTAATATCATTTGCCTTCAGAGGATCTCTGAGATCCAGGTACAATACACACCATGTAGAAACAATAATAGACTAATAATAAACAATACCTTTGTAGTAGTTCAAATCCTTATAGTTTTATTAATTATTAAAAATATTAAATAATTATTAAAAATTGTTTCTATGTATTTATTATATCTTAAACAGTATTTTTATTTATTTTCTTGTTTCTTTTCTCTCCTCCCTAGATATTAAAACTTAACCTTCCTTAAATCTTTGTTTTGTTGTTCTTTTTAGTCTTTGTTTTATTTTATTTTGTCTTTGGTCTTTTTCTATAATATAATCCTTAGGAATCCTCTGCTTTTTTACAATTTTGGTGTTCTTAAGGATTTTTCTTAGAAATTCCTGAATAATAATGGTTTTATCAAAAATGCTTAAGGGAAATAATAACTAGTCTGGTAGCATTGTTTCAAATTACTGACATATTTTCACATTGAAAGTGCCCTGAAGTATATGAGTTCATTTGACTTCCTTGCTGACTCTATAGACTTTGTCACTGGGGCATGTCATGGCATCACCTCCCTGATGTCATGATGCTCTTTGAGAAGGAAAGACAACAACAATATCCAAAAAAAATGCAAATGTATAGATGTTGATTTTAATTCTGGAAAAGATTTCTTTTTACTTCTTTTTTCCTTCTTCCTTCTTCTTCCTCCTGCTCCTGTTCCTTTTCCTTCTCCTTTTTCTTCTTTTTTCTTTTTTTACAGTATTTCTACTTATAGTCCAATCCCATATCAAAGACAAAACATTTTACTGTATCCTTCCCTTTCTCTAAGCTTTTGAAACACACGAGAAGATTAGGAAACCTAGGACCAAAAAAAGTGTTTTGCATCCATACCCAAGGAGATCTATCTACCAAATATTATTACCGGAATCTATCACTGAATGTAATATCTGTTGCTCAGGCATATTCATTCAGTGCAATTCAATTAAATTACAGTTAGCCTATCATAATGTCTTTTACATTGTTAGGCATCTCTTTAATATATCAAAAGACTGGTAATTTCATCCAGGTGGCTTCTTTATCATCAATATGAATATGCTGAGAGATAGAGATATTGAGTCTATAGTCTGTTGGCTATGGTCAGAATAGTTCATTATTCAGTGGTCAAATTTCTGGTGATGTACTCCTCTGAGCTTAGCCAGGCTTGTCCTTAAGTAATGCTCCAAACTTATTATCAAGCCCATTCTCAAACAATTTAATGTGTCAAAATGATGAGACAATAGTCTGGGACTTTAGGGAAAGAAATACTTGGGATATGGATATGAAATAGAGACAGTTATTACTCTTATATGGCTTTCAGTCCAGAAGTCTGATAAGAAATATACAGAATTAACTGTTATACAAGGTAGAATGTCTTGAGTGCCATAAGAGAGGAGCAAATAAACCATTCGTGACATAGAGAAAGAACTATCACTTCTAGCTATAGGGATTAAAGAAGCCCTCAAGGAAGCAGCACATTTGATCAGTTATATTTTATTCTTGTTAAATTTTTTTTCAGTCACATCTGACTCTTTGTGATCCCATTTGGAGTTTTCTTGGCAAAGGTATAAGAGTGATTGGCCATTTCCTTCCCCAGCTATTTTTATAGATGAGGAAACTGAAGCAAACAATTAAGTGACCCAGCATGCAGCAGCTAATAAGTGTTTAAGGTAAGATTTGAACTAGGTATGATGAGTCTTCCTGAATCTAACTCTGTCACTCTTTCCATTGCACCACCTAGCTGCCTAATAAATGCTTTTAATTAAAAATGCATTGACTTTGTCTTTCCTATGTTGAAGGGCTGGCCAATCCCTTTTAAGAGACTACATATTTCTTTCAGAAGGATGATGTTCTGAGACTTGATATTATCAATACAATATCCTCCACAAAACATATGGAGGATCTCAGCACCCACAGGGAATATCTCTTTGACCTGGAATTTGCACTGGATTTTCTCCAACAAAGCAGCAGATGTCTTTAGCGAACGTATATCTTTCTGATTTGTGCCTCTTCTGGTGTTTATTTTCAGAGGATGTTCCAAAGAACTTTGAGTGACTTTGATGAGAAACAACTTGTTGTAGAAGAACACATAAGGTAGCATTTTGTTTCAGTAAATCAAATGCTTTTTTAATAATCAATAAACAATAAGCAAAATGAGATCCTGTAATCCATGCATATAATTGCTAAATTGTACAGGTGTATTTCATTGTTCATTATGGCTTATTCTTCCTTTTCATCATTGATTGCATCCCTTATTTATACATAGGTGACTATATTTTTTCATAGATGTGATGGCAAATCTATAGATCAAAAAAAGATGTTGATATTCTCCTGGATATCTTTTTTCCACATTAATATTAATATGGTTCAAGATTGTTTCTATGTCTTCAGGTATCCTGTATATAGGTCCCTAATTATCCTCACAATTGTGCTGACTCCAACAAGAGCTATACATACACACACACACACATATATATTTTTTTTCCTTGCTACATTCTTGCTGCTTTTCCCTTATTTATTCTCTTTTTATTTCTTCAATAAGCACGTCTGGGACTATGATGTTACAGTCCATGTGTTGTAATTATATTTCTTAATGGAGAAAACAGGTTGTTATAATGATTTTTGCAAATCTTTTTCATTTTTCTTCTGTATGTCAACCTCTTTCTATTTTCATCCAAAAATGCCACTGTAGTAAATTTACTTAGTTAAGTATCTTGCCAATATATCTTTAAACTAATTTTACTTTTCACTGTTTTATTAAACAATACTATTCATTATTATTCTAAATAAGATTTTATAAATATTTTATATAGAAGTTTAGATGTTAACCTGGTGCTGACTTTTGGCAGTCATTTCTCTCTGCTTGGCAAGTTAGTCAGATGTGTGCAAACTAAGATGATTTCTGGATTCTTGTATTGTCATTAATTCACATTGCTTAGTTTTGGAACAAAATCATTATAGTTGGTGTCAGGAATTTCTGTTAAACTATATTTTATCCTATAAATACTTCTCTAAATTGTAGCTGTGGTCAATGGTTTTCTCTCTGTATGTCTCTCCACATATGCATATATGTATGTATACATGGAATAAGAAAGCATTTATTAAAGATCTTCCATGGGTTAATCACTTTGCTAAACACAAATGATACCAAAAAATCATGATAACACCAGATCTCAAGGAACTTATATTCTAATTGAGAGAGAAAACACATAATATTTAGTTAATATTAATATTTGATTCATGGATGATAGAAAGATGAGGCTGAATTTAGGCAGGGAAAATGGTAGAACAGAGGCTACAGTCCAGAGGATCTTGGGGAACAAAAACAGGGCAAATGGCTAGTTAGTTCTCTCCCAAGAGAACAAAAGGTTTACAAATTAGAGTGGAACAGTACTCTGGGATATGATGTAGGGAGAGATCTGAAGTTCAGATCCAGTTGGTCTTGCACTACTACACTTGATAAGAACTAGGCAGTAAGATAAAGAAGATGGGTCAGGGAAAGGAAAAGTCCATTTTCCCTTCAGAGGCAACAGACATCATTGGCCCTTCATCCCTGTGACCATTGATTGAAAAGGATAAGGAAATGTAAGGTCTGTGGTACCTGGGATGAGGAGGAATGGTGGGACAAGAAGCAGGATAGATAGTTGCTTTCTCAGTTGATGAGCTCAGGAAGGATTTGAGAAAGTCCTGGCTCTGATTCTCGTGTGTGTGTGTGTGTGTGTGTGTGTGTGTTGGTGTGTTGAGGGGGTGGCTGTGTACAATTAGCCATAGATGCACTTATGCATAGATATACATATATGCACACACATACAAACATAAATGTGTGCTCCATGTACATATTTCTATATATAAAAGTGCACCCAACAATACATATACATGCACGTGTATATTCATGCACATGTGTATATGTTACACATCTCCATATACATATGCAAATATATACATGTATTGCTTGAACACACACAAACCAGAGACAAGGGGTAATATGATGCAGTAGATAGCTTGCTGCTCCTAAGTTAGGAGAACTTGGATTCAAGTTCACTTCTCACACCTGAGAGCTTAAGTGATTTGCCCAGGGCTATATAGCTCTTAGGTGTTCCTATACTTTCTAATAAGGCAAATTATCAAAAAAATGCCAAGCTGAATTATTTAAAAATAGATTCCTTCCTGAGGGCTTCCTAAACCACTGAAGTCATTGGTCCAGTTTAAACCCCCCTCCCCCCCTGCAAACACACACATACATACATAGAGTATTCTATACTGAGTCTATATTCTGCAACTCAAAACTACAGGTGTGTTCCCCATTTAACAAGGACTTGAAAAGGTTACTGTAAGCTCAAAGGTGGGGAAAAGATGATGAGTTTGGTTCTGTTACTATGAAATTCTGCTATTCCATGTTCAAACTATAATGCATAGGCATCTAGGGTTTGGGGGAGGTGGGAATACTGCATAGAGTATAGGAATTCGAGTCTTGAAGACCTGAATCCAAAACTTGCTTCAGATACATACTAGCTGTGTGATCTTTTGATAGTTACTTAATATCTCTCAGTTTCTGTTTACTCCTCTTTGAAATGGAAATTACAACAGCACCTACTCTCACAGGATTGTTTTGATAGTCAAATTAGATAATAAAAGCATTACATAAATTATAATCTAGTATCCAAAATTTGACAGGAACTGTTACATCGTTACATCACGTTAGAAATTGTATATGAAGAGGATGAGCAAGTTTAGCTTAACCAAAAGGTGATTAATTTGTTTCTATGAGATGGGATATTCTGAGATCCTAAATTTAACCATTAGAAAAGGAAATAGAATGAGATTCAGCAGCAAACACAGTCGGCCACATTCGAAACCTTGAACTCATTTTTGTTTCCTTTCTTTACAAGGTATCCACAACTAATGGATGACTAGAGGGATGAGTTCTGGTTCCCCATCTGTTGCTATCTTGGGTATCAGCTCATTTCTCTAATCTCTCATCTCTTCATTTGTAAAATGAAGAGGTTGTTCTAGATGATCTCTAAGGTACCTTCCAGCTCTGACATTCTCTGAGGTTGAGTTTGAGTTTATTAAAATAAAAAATTTTGAAAACCTCCCTTAAGGCATTTGACCACTTTCTGCAGATCTATTTTTTCTTCAGTCACAGACATGTTCCATAGAGATCACCTGAAACTTTGTCCCACTTTAGGGTGACTTTAAGGACACTTTTTCTTGGAAATATATGATGAAAAACTAGTGAATGAGGTAAAAGTGTTGCTCAAGTCTAAACAGACAAATCTTCATATAAAGAAAAGGGCACAGTTTTTCTTAAATTAAAATTAATATGGAAAACTCCAAGGAAGTTTAACAATGGTTGTAGAGTAGCATAGAAACTACCCTGAGAATTGCATCTGATATGAATAACAACTGACATATAAATTGTGCTTTTTTTCATTCTAAAGTGCATCCCCTTACATTATCTCCTTTATTCTTAACACAGCCTATAAAATGTGGAATTTAAGGATTAGTATCCTCATTTATATTTTAATTCATTCATCTCTTTCTTTTTTCATTCATTTATTCATTCTTTCTTTTAAGTGGGAACTAGATAGCACATTGGGAGAGAGCACTGGGTCTGGTGTCAGGAGGAGATGAGTCCATTACTACTAGCTCTATGACCATGAGCAAGTCACTTTACCCTGTTTTTCTCAGTTTCTTCATCTGTGAAATGAGCTGGAGAAGAGAATGGCAAACTACTCTAATAATTTTGCTAAGAAAATCCCAGAAAGGTCATGAAGAGTCAGACTTGACTGAAATGGCACAAAAACACTCCCACAAAAATGCTCATTTATAGATGAGGAAAGTGAAGCTTGGAGAGATCAAGGGACTTGCTTAGGATGACATAGTCAATTAGAGGGGACAGAAGAGGCAGATGATGGAAATAATATAGGATTGAAGTTAGCTGCTTAAAGAGAGAAGACAGGGTAGATTCCAGTCAGGGCTGGAATAGGTCCTTTATCCCCACTAATTAACTGAATTGTGAGGTTTATAAAAAATGCCTGAAATTCAGTTCATCAAATGGCTTATCAACTTCTCTCTAACTGCTGCCCTTATTCTAGGTGACTTAACAAAGGATATCGATATTCCTTCCAACTCTCTTGCCTCCCGGTTTCTCAGTATCCTTAAATACCATGAACTAGTGTGTACCCCAGTCACAAAGGGTTGGTAAATATTGGATCTCATCTTTACCTATACTCCTTTGCTAGAAAACTCTATCATTCACCTCTTATCATAATTTCCATTATTTCATCTATCCCTTTGTCTCATGCTTCCTAAACCTATTGCTCAAAATCAGTAAGACTTCCAATTCTCCCACCCCTCAGGATTTTCTCAATCTAATACCGCCCCTCCTCCCAATTCCGATTTTGGTCATTTCAAATCTACCCTGTCCTCTGCTTTTAAGCAGTTAATCTCTTGGCAAACATCAGTCACAAATTACTTCCATCTTCTGCCTCTTCTGTCCCCCTCACAATAAGGCAAAGGGAGCTGTATTAAATCTAACAATCAGGTTGACTAGGTATATTACAAATTCATGTTTTTCATCAATTTTTTTCATCATGTTTTTCATCATTTTCATCAATTAGGGCTTCACTGCATCAAGGTTAATTTGCCATATTAGTTATAAAAAACACAAACAAAAAAAAAGAAAGAAAAGAAAAATGAAGTTTACAAAAGTATTTGAAGCTACCCATAACCTCTTTACTTTTCAAGTCTCCCATATTTTCCCAATCCCCCTTATCTCTTAGCTGAAATCCTTATCTTTTTAATTTAATGAGAAAATTGAGACCATTCCACATCTCCCTTCTCTTCATCTCAAAATCACTTTGTATTATCCCCTTACTCTCGAACCCCCCCACCTTCTGACAAGGAAGTATCTTTTCTTACCAAAGCCAACTGTTATGAACTTGATTCCATTCCCTACAGTATTGTCTATCAGACTGAAACTTCATATATTCCTTTTACGTCTTCAACCATTTCCTTCCTACTGGTTCTTTTGGCTAGTAACTTCAAAAATACTCAAACCTTTTAAAAACAAATATAAAAAGCCCCCAAACCCTAGGTCTTACTATTCCCTCAAGCTAGTGCCCTATATCTCTCTTCCTTTTCTTAGCTAAACTCTTTTTAAAAAGCTCTCTACACTCAATGTCTCTATTTTTTTTTCTTTTCATTTACTTCATACCCCTTTGCAATATAGCTTCTGACCCCATAATTCAACTGAAACTGATCTCTCCAAAGTTTTATTTATTTTTATTTATTTTGGATTTTCTTTTTCTCTTTTCTATTTCTTCCTGACCTATTTGCTTCATCTGACACCATTAATCTCTCTTCCAGAATAGGCTTTCCTTTTTGAATTTGCCTGCCACAACTCTCCTGGTTAGATCAATATTCTTTGCTGCTTCATCATTCATATTCCATTCCCTAACGGTGGTTGTCCCCAAAGAATATACTCTAGCCCTTCTTCTTTTCTCCCTCTTTACTCTTCCTTTTGGTTACCTCATCAGTTTCCATGTACTTAACTGCCATTCTACACATATGACTGAAATCTATTTATATATCTCACTCCAGATTTTCTCCTGATAGGAGATGCTTTAGTTTTGAATTACTATTTCCCATTAAACATTTCAAACTGAAAATCCTCAAAATCTAAATTTGTCTAAAATTGAGCTTACTGTCATTTCACTAAAATACCCATCTTCCAAAATTTCTATTCTTTCTTGTTTTTACATGGATCTCTGCCATTCCTGGAATGCATTTACTCCTAACTTTTATCTCACAGAATCCTTCTCTTTCCTTAAGAAATAGCTGAAGCATTACCTCATAGCTTAGTGTTCTTAAATAGACGTAGATGAACTCATTTAAAAATATTTTCATAACTATTTTAACATAATTGGCTTTTTTTGTAAACCTATGTATTTTATTTTTAAAATGTAATAACTAAGGCTTTATAAGACTTTCAGAATAATCAATGAAGCAACAATGGTTAAGAATCTCTGTTATAGACAGAAAGATTGTTTATTATCCTACTTGTAGAATCAATCACAAATCATTGGCCACCATGTGGAAAATGACATTGTACAGAAGAAAGTATCTGAATCTTGAGAAAGAAGACTTGAGTTCAAATTCTAGCTCAATAATTTGTACCTATTTCCCTTTTACTAACTCACTTAAAACTC
The DNA here is from genome assembly GCA_023553655.1 of Myrmecobius fasciatus. NCBI lineage: Eukaryota > Metazoa > Chordata > Mammalia > Dasyuromorphia > Myrmecobiidae > Myrmecobius > Myrmecobius fasciatus. The sequence continues at coordinate 91,338 of JAJPUD010007547.1, read as the reverse complement.
TGTGAGCTTCAGCTTTGTTACTTGTATGTGATTTTTATTCCGTCATGATCTGAAAAAAATGCATTTATTATTTCTGCCTTCCTGCATTTGATTTTGAGGTTTTTGTGTCCTAACACATGGTCAATTTTTGTATAAGTTCCATGGACTGTTGAGAAAAAAGTAAACTCCTTTCTGTCTCCATTTAATTTCCTCCAAAGATCTATCATACCTAACTTTTCTAACATTTTGTTTACCTCCTTAACTTCTTTCTTATTTATTTTGTGGTTTGATTTATCAAGTTCTGAGAGAGGGAGGTTGAGATCCCCCACTATTATAGTTTTGCTGTCTATTTCTTCTTGGATCTCTCTGAACCTTTCCTCTAGGAATTTCCATGCTATACCACTTGGTGCATATATGTTTAGTATTGATATTGCTTCATCACCTATGGTACCCTTTAGGAAGATATAATTTCCTTCTCTGTCTCTTTTAATTAAGTCTATCTTTGCTTTTACTTGGTC
>JAJPUD010007547.1:52761-85470 GCA_023553655.1 Myrmecobius fasciatus | reverse complement strand
TGTTGTTTGATTGATTGCTTTAAGGTGCTGTGTAATGGCAGCTAGGTCCGATGCTCATCAGGGGTTCAGTGGTTCACAATCTATCCCCCTCAAAAGGCAGACCCTCCAAACCACCTGCCCACAATCAGGACAAATTGTTCCAAGAGGCCCTCAGAAGACTCCCAGGGGTGTGAAAAGCACAACGCTCCCACTCCTGTTCCAGCTCCCTGCTCCAGCTCCCTGCCCCGGTCTCCCTGCACTACAGTCTGGGTTCAGTAGGCCACCCCCCTGCCCAATTAAAACAGATCTGTTTTGAGGTTCTTCCAGAGTATCTTCTTCTAGAATCATGTTGTTCTCCAGATATTGTGGATTTTTTTGCTTCAGAATCAGTCTAGAGGCTTCATATGTTGTTGGTTTTTGAGGGGAGGTTAGAGGAGGTTACAGAGACTCCTGTCTGATATCCGCCACCATGGCTCCACCCCCAGAAGGAAACAGCTTTGTTACTTGTAAAATAAAGGGAGTTCAACTAAATGACCTTTATGGCCCCAACAACTTTGCTATTCTCATATTTTTCCATCTTTGCCTATCTGATTTGGTGAAAAGAAACTAGTTATAGTGATTTGCATTTTTCTTATAACTTGTGATTTGAAATATCCTTTCATATAATTTTTATAGATTGCACTTTTTTTTCTTGTGAGAGCTATCTGTTCAATTTTTTTGACCAATTGTCACTTAGAGAAAAAATTTCTAAAATATTCATTTTTTATATATCACAAGTCCCATATTTGCTCTTATACTTGATGTAGTGTTTCTTCTCTATTACATCATTCAGAGCTATTTCTTTAATTTTAGAAACTTTTATTTAAGCTATCTTTGACAGATACAAGTATTGGAATATATGGACTCTTGACCATACAAAGAAAGATTGCAAATTAACAGTCAACTTTGCTTCTCCGGGGAGTCATAACAATCACATTGTGACACATATGACTCTGTTTAAGTTAAAAACGTTCTTGAGTCCTAAAATTGTAAGGAAAAATTTATTCTAAATTTTCCAAGCATGCAAATAGAAAATGTTGGAATTATGGAATTATGCTGTCAATTCCACTTGATTCTAAAAAGGTGGTAAGCCTGTTTAGGAACCCACATTTCTCTTCAGGAATATATGAGAGATGTTATTTTTATTATGATCACATTTTTAAAATATAGCATAAAACATACTTATTAAGCTATTATGGTTTTTAGAATCTATATAGTGGCATTTCTGGTTACATAGGGTCTATCTGTTTGATAAAAGCTAGAAAAATGAATATAATGGAGATGGACAAAACTAATCTATTTTATGAGTAGGTAGGAATACTTACTCCTATGGGACCATAAACTACAACTAAGTTGATTATCTGCATTGCAGTAGAGAATCACCACACTTGGAAATAATGATATAAATAAAACCATAAGTCTAGACCAACTATGGATGTTTTCCATTTATACATGTATACATTCAAACACAAATGTGCATGGCTGAGCTTTTGGGGAAGTAATACAATGTGTAGAACCCCAGACAAGTCAGGAAAACCTGAGTTCAAACGTGGTCTCAGGTAGTTACTAGTTTTGTGATCCACAGCTGTTTGTCTTACTTTCCTCATCCATAAAATGAGGTTAATAGTAGCATCTTCCACCAAGGGTTGTTATGAAATGCAAATGAGATAATTGAAAAGTGCTTAGCAAAGTGTTGATGCATTACAACTACTACATAAATATTATTGTTCTATATGTATATATATATATGTATTTACACATGCATATATATGCATGCACATACAAACACAATGTACTTATACACAAACATATGCATGTACATTTTCCATGCATTCATATAAATTATTTTCCTTTTTGTACTTATGGTATTAATCATATAATAAAGTTGCAGCAAGAAATTCCCTTGATTGTCCTATGTTCCTCTAGGTCTCCCTGAAACTGACTTCCTAAGACATCAAATTGGATAGGGAAATTTGACAGGATTACAATATCTATCTACAACATGGTTTATTTATGCAGAAGAATATATGCTGTGATTAAAGAAAAACTTATGACTTGGGTATGACTATTTTACAAAAATGTTGTGAAAATAAACAAAATTGCTTATTCTAGACATTTTGTACAAGCCAGAAGACAAGTGCTAAGAAATTCAAAGTGTTATGAAAAAATTAAGAAGCTATTATTTTTATAAAAAGATGATGCGAAGATAATAGCTAAAAAAATGTTCACACATTTTAGATTATTTCCCAGGTGGCCAGTATATTTTCAAAGTTTGAAAAATAACTTTTTAAAAATTTACCTTTCTGTACTTTAAAATGGGGGTTAGTGGCAAAAATAGGAATGGGGAAAAAAAAACTATGGTTACTTGAGTCCTGATTAAAGTAATGTATAACTACTCAAATGCATGTATAAATAATTTTATAAATGAGGAGGCCCTCAATTTAAGATTTTCATAGTGCTTTAATCACTGCACTATGAGACAGAATATCATTAATCCCTACATATTAATAAGAAAACAGACTTGGGGAAGTTCAATGATTTGCCAAAGGTCACAGAACTAGTTAGTGCCTGAGATGGGAAATAAACCAAGACTTCATAAGCATGTATACAGGGAATGAAGAATGTGTCCAGTCATTTTAATATCTACCCCAAAAAAGTATTTTTGTATCTCATTTTTGCTGGTTACCATAAAATAAAATTTAAGTATTTCAGTTTGGGGGAGTTTTAGATTAATAAATAAAAGTAACATCATTTATGAAAGAATATTCAATAAATATTTGCCTAAAAAAAATAAAATTGTTTGGGTGCTATTAGTGACAGTATCTTTTAATATTTTAATGAATCTCCTAATATTTCTTATTCCCTCCAAACATTACTAATGCCATTGAGAAAGTTAAAACTAAAACAAGCATCTTTCACAGTTTTGTCTTCTTCTTCTTTTTTTCTTTTTCTTTTTCTTTCTTGTTGTTTCTGTAGTGCTAACCTGGAGATATTTGCTTTTCACATGGGTTAATCCCCAGTCTGGAGTCTTTCTTCCTGTTTTGTTGAGCTGTCCCAGGAAAATCCCTGTTCTACCCCCAAGTCTTCTTTTTGTTTTACCAGTCTGCATTTGTCTTGAGGAGCAAATTTGTTCTGTTTATGGGTGAACTTTAGAGAGCTTGAAATTTACTGACCTACTCTGACATCTTCCCAGAACTTTTCTCCCCAAAATTGTTTATAGATTAATGAAAATGGTTAGGATTGTCATCAGAACCCTTGGGAAATAATATCAATATAGGAACAATCATTCCTTAAAAGTCTTTAATAGTCTCGATCAATGGTAGGACTACTACGGCCAAAGATCTATTAGATATATCTCTAGTATGGCTTCTTGGTACATGATTTACATCAAGACTCTTCACAAGACAATACCACTACTAAGTCTATATCTCAAAGAGATCATAGAAACCTACATATGCAAAAATATTTATAGTAACCCTTTCCATGGTGGCAAAATATTGGAGAATGACTGAACAAACTGGTATATGAATATAATGGAATGCTACTGTGCAATAAAACATGATGAGCAGGCAGATGTCAGAAAAATCTGAAAAGACTTATATGAACTGATGAAAATTAAGATGAGCAGAGCAAGGAAAACATTTTATATAATATCAACAATGTGGTGTGATGATCAACTAAGATTAACTCAGCTTTTTTCAGCAACACAATGATGCAAGACAATTACAAAAGACTCATGAAGGAAAATGCTATATATAACCAGATAAAGGTTTGATGGACTCTAAATGCAGCTAGTTTATTTTTTCCATGTACTTTATTCTTACTCCTGGTTTTTTTTAAATCTGTTTCTTCCACAGCTGTGATCTCTATAGAAATAAGTTTTTAGATGATAGCATTTGTATAAACTATATCAAATTGCCTACCATCTTAGGAAGAGGGGAAGAAAAGGAGGGTGGGAGGAAAATTTGGAAATTGAAATCTCATAAAAATCAATGCTAAAAATTTTCTTGACATGTAACTGGGGGAAAATAAACTACTACTAAAAATAAATAAAATATCATCTACAAGAAAAATGTCTTCACAAGAAAACAAAAAAAGGAAACGAACCCATACACAAAAATATTTGTAACACTCTTTTTATAGTGACAAAAAATTGGAAACTGAGGTTAATGCCCATTAGTTGGGTAATGGCTAAGCAAGCTGTATCATATATTATGAGGGAATACTATTTTGCTATGAGAAATGACAAGCAGGAGGGTTTCAGAAAAAAACATGAACTATATGACTTGATGAAAAGTAAAGTGAGTGTACACAACAGCAATCATATTGTAATAATGATCAACTATGAAAAACTTAGCTCCTCCGCTCAATGCAATGATCACAAATGATTCCAAAGGATTTATGATGGAAAATGCTATCTATCTGTAGAGAGAGACCTGGTGAACTCTGAATGCAAACTGAAGCATGACCTTTTCCCTTTATTTTTCATGCTTCTTTGTGATATGGAAATATGTTTTCTTTGATTTCACACATGTGGTTAATATCATATTGGTTGCCTTCTCAGTGAGAGGGGTAGGGAATGGGAAGAGGAAAATTTGGAACTTAGGTGTGTTTTTTGTTTTTGTTTTTAAATAGCGTTAGAATAAATAAATAGCAGCCCTGGCTAGATGGCCATGGTTGTCCTTAGGGAACTCCCTTCTCCACATTTCTTCTGGACTTTTACACAGCATGCGCATGTTTGCTAAGGCAAGGAATTGATTCTTGTCCTCAGTGTATCAAACTCAAGTAGAAATGTGGTCTCCTAAACCATGTAAGGATCCCTTTGAGCACATATTGATTTAGAAAAACACATGATAAGATTATCAGTGTTTTATTATATCTTAATGTATTTTGTTTATCATTTTCAAATTACATTTTAATCTGTTTTGGGCCACTCATGGAATGTTGCTAGCAGCCCATATTTGGCATTTTTGTTCTACTTTATCCTTTCTCCCTCCCTCCTCTTATTTCTCACTACTCTTCCACCCTATCCCTCATTCTGTGAATATCCCAGTAAATCATGATGTTTATTACTTCTCATGATGGTTCCTTCTACTATCCTTAGTGAACTTATCACTTTTAAGTTCCTTGAAGGAATGGATTATTTCTTGTTTGTTTTTGGTTCCCAGTGATGTGTAATACTTTATTCATTGTAGATGCTCACTGATTGATCTGATGCCTTATGTCCTTGAAATCTCTCATTAGGAAAATTTAGACAAATTTGTAATGTGCTACCTTAAGAAAATAACAAAGATATAAGAAAGCTTTGAAGTTATTTTATTCAAGGATTAACAACCTACAAAAGAAAGCCAAATCTGGCATATAGGCAAGTTTTTATAGAACCAGCTACCTAAGAATGCTTACTACATTTTTAGTGTTATAAAATTTTGCTTTATAATATAAAAACAATTCATAGCCCACAAAAATAACACTGAAAATAATGCCTCTTAGGCAATCCTTTACAAACTCCTGATATAAATGAGATAACTCTCAATTTTCTAATGAGGAAAATGAAACCTATTCTTGTGAAGTGATTTATATAAGATCATAGAGTTAGTTGGTTACGAGCCTGGACTCTCACTAAAAAGTTTGTCTCTTGAAAATGTTTGTGTAGTATTTTGTTTAGTTTTGGGAAAATGTAAGGATGATTATTACTATAGGACCTGGTTTATTACATTTTGCATAATCTCAAAATATAAAATTGAGTTCAATAAAATTGAATTATTGTGGAAAATTGATGTTGTAGAACAATCATGAATTTGTAACTAGCAAGATGATGGTTCCCAGTATAATTCCTTTATCATCTCAAAAGAACAAAGTTTGTTTCCACTCCTTGAGGAAACAACAGAGAAGGACTTTAGAGGAGTAATAGGAACAAAATCCAAAAAAGAAATAAAATCTATGAAAGAAAAACATATCAAAAGGGGACACACAAATAATGTATTTTTACTAATATTTTGTCAAAGTTGATATATATACACACACATATATGCACACACATATACACACATACGTATATGTGTGTATATATATACAAAATCTATGAAAGAATAATACAAAAAGGAGACACACAAGTAAAGTATTTTTATCAATATTTTGTTAAAATTGATCTCTATATAATAGCACATATATATGTGTATGTGTATACATAAATATGCATGGAGATATAGATATAGATATATTATATAATTATAAATAGATTAGAGGTTATGGGTTTATGAGTTGATGAATTTAAAAACTAATTTTAAATAATAAGAATACTAACTAAAGAAGGGAGTTTATTAATCATGTTTACTTAAGGAAAGAAATGGACTGTGTTTTTCAGTTAGTTGCTAAAGACTGTCCTTCTGTTAGATGAGATGGAAGCTAAGGCAATTTGCATCTGATTATATTTCTCTTTTCTCTTAAGGAAATTGAATTCTGTCATCTGAAAATTAGTCGAATCAGAGTGGAGTATTGCCTGCTGAACACAGAAAGTGCTACTTTTCCACTTTGTTTCTCCAAAGGCATTAATACAAAACTCTATGAAGTGAACCTTCTTTAGGAAACCAATTTAACCAAATAAAATATATTGTTGATTTGATAATAAAGTCAAATGAATATTTATGTCAGCAATTGTAAATGACCCATAAATATGGATGAGAAAAAGAAATTGTATATTTGAGCTAAGTATCAAAGATTTTATTTTTAATAGAAAAGTATTTGAAAACTATAAAATGTGGTCTTTTTTGGTGATGCTAATATGAGAGTCAATCTGGAAGTATGGGTATAGCCAGATTCAAATTGCCTTTTAATACCTTATACACTATGTGACCCTTAGGTAACTAATTGCCCAAAGTCCACAGGCAAATGTCTAAGACTATAAATTTAGGACTGACTCCTAAATCAGTGCAAGGAGAAAGCACTTATCTGTATTCATAGAGGAAGTTCAGGAGTTACCAATATTAATAAAATTTCAGATTTGCTCTTCCTCATAGTTCCCCCCAAATGAGGTTAATGCAACCATTTCTAAATATTGCTCAAATTTATTTAGCTTAAGGTTATAACATTTTGGATACTTGACTTTAAACTTTGCTCTTTATGTAAAAATCTCCAAATTTCAAGGATAACTATATATTCATTATTATATTTCATTAAATATATTTAATTAAACAAGAATTAAATCAATATATTAATTATAAATATATCATACTCACATACAAAAATGCATTGTAGAAACTATTTAAATATTAAATTATTAAATATAACCCACCAAATAATATATTAAATATATTTCACTAAATAATTTATGATTATAGTTAGCACTATAATTTAAAAATTGCAATAAGAAATTGTTAAAAAAGAAAGTCAGAGGAGCAAGATCAAATTATATTTTGAGAATAAAGGGCATATTTATAAACATATTAGCCAATGAACAAAATGTATTGATAATCTGCTGTATTCATACAACTTATTAGGTTTTAGGAGTGGGAATGAAGAAAGTATGTATTGTGTATGTTTATAAGCATATATACATGCTATACATGTGTCTATATATGCAAATATGTACATGTATATATAAGCATATGCATATATACATGTGATCTATAAAATTATATATGTTCTGCTAATATGTTATATAATTATAAATTGTATATAATTAAAATTGTATGCAATATGCAAAAATACATACATATATATACACACAAAAACACATATATTATATCTATCTATATATCCTGCCTTTTGTGAACAGTACAATATAATTGGAAGAATGGGGCACATGTAGAGAAAAAAAAATAGCTTGAGAATATGGAGAAAGAATAGGAGTGGTACCAAAATTAGGGTGAAAATTAGTTCTCAAAGAAGAAGTCACTAAGACAAATGAGGACTAGGCAATTAAAACATATGACAGGAAATCTGTGCAAAGAAGAAATCTGTGCACACAGAAAAATATCTCATTTGGAACTCAATGCAACAGGTACAATAAGAAGAAACTCAATGAAAAAAACACTTCAGTTGGTGAGAGAGAAGCTAGATTTGGGCCTCTGCTAGCATTTATTAGTGGTATGACCTTGGACAAACAATGGAACATCTTTAGGTCTCAGTTTCTTAATCTTTAAAATGAGAGAAATGGAATAGATTAATTCTAAGATTCTATAACTATGTAAATCAGTGTAAGTGTTTGTGTAATATCTATATGTCTATATCACTATAGTAAAACTTGAATAAATCATGTGGTAAGGATCCAGTTAAAGGTGTAAGGAATGCTAGCTATAGTTGAATTTTAAAGATTTCTCAGATGAGATATGTTTTTGTTTTTGTTTTTTAAATAAGGCTTTGGCAATCTAATTTGCAGGGTTTATAACATTGAATAATTGAATGTTAGTATTTATGACCGAAGCAATGACAAATCCAAATATGTTTGGAACTGATGGGAGATGAAATTCTATATAAATTGGCCTTACCTAAAGGGAAAAGAATCTTACTATATTTAGCTTCAACCTTCAAATTTAAATGCCATCTAGGCATTTACCCAAGTCCTCTTACTGTATGCATGCTGCTGCAGCCTCACTTCTCACCTGGACCAGCACTTCTCGGTCAAGATTTGGACCTCCATATTTTGGATATATAAAATCTATGACATCCCCCTCCAATCCCTTTGAGAAACTACATGACTATAATTCTTACCCTAAGGCTCAGAGCTCTTGATTAGTGAATGAATGAAGGCAAACTAGTCCACTTAGTCTACTATATCAACTACAAGACCCAAAGCTCTGGATATATCCCAGCTAAACTTTCACTATCCTAAACTATCTTGCTATTTACTTGCTATCATACATGAATTCCTATTCCTTCCCTCTGCTTTCTTCCCTTTCTACTTCTTGTTCTGGGTATAGTGATCAAAATAATTGACTTCCATGTATTGAAATTTACCAACCCCTGGGACTTCACAAGTCAACTACCTTTCCCTGGCCACTACTCCCTATTTGCATTACCTTGCCTTATTAAAATGCAAGCTTTCTAATAAATAGGTTGTACATAGTAAGAAGAATCCAAGTTACCAAAAACCATTTTTTCCAAATCACTGTTAATAAGAGAAATGCAAAGAAAAAACAAACAAACAAAAAAAACATTTCTGAGGTTTGACTTCTCACCATAGATTGACAAAGATGGCAATTTTTAGAGGAGACAGAGGAAGAATAATACAAGAGTAAAGGAGTTATGAATTGGTATGGTCATTCTAGAAAATAATTTGGTGACTTTTGTTATTTAGCTGTTTCACCCGGGTCTGATTCTTCATGACTTCATTTGGGATTTTCTGGGCAAAGATACTGACATTGTTTGCATTCTCTTCTGTGACTCATCTTACAGATGAGAAAACTAAACCATACAGGATTAAATGATTTGCCCAGGGTTATACAGCTAGTGGGTGTATGAAGTCAGATTTGAATGCATGTCTTTCCAATTACAGATCTGACACTCTGACACTGTGTCACCTAGGTATCCCACAATTGTGCATACCCTTTGGTAGAAAGATACCTGTTCATAGCTCTACATCCAAAGAGATCAAAGAAGAAAGGCAATAGCTCAAATATAAAATTATTCATAACAGTTTTTTGTTGTAGAAAAAAAGAAGCAAAATTAAAAGAGGTCCCTACCAAGTGGGGAAATGATTGAACAAATTATAACATATAAACATAATGGACTTCCATTGTCTTAGGCTATGATGAAATGAGCAAAATCAAAGAAACCTGGAAAGATTTGTATGTAATGATGCAAACATATAGAACCAGAAGGATAATTTGCCCCATTACAAAAATGAAGGCCTTTGAAAGAATTAAGTACTTGGTCAATGGAGGGATAAACCAAGACTCCAGAGGAAAAATAATGAAGCATCACCCCTTCTTCTAATAAAAAGGTAATGGTTCAGGGTATTGGAACAAGATATATATTTTTTTAGACGTGTCAAATGTGTGGATTTTTTTTTTTTGCTTACCCATACTTATTTACATTTTTAGTTGGAGGGGAGAAAAAAGAGAAATTAGCAATATTTATATTAAAAATATTTAAAAGTTGGACTCATAGAAATACCTTAAAATCATGAAAAGGGAAAAAAAGGAAGTTCACATAGATATGTGACAATTAAGACAAATTTAAAACTAACATGGGTTGAAATCCTGACTTTGATACTAGTTGTGTGATTGTTAGAATGTCACATACCTTCTCTTTACCTCCCTATCTAAAAATGAGAGGGATTTTTAATACTACCTCACAGTATTTAGCCTTAATATGCTAAAAAAATTTCTTTGTTGTTATTAGCTATAAAGTATCTTCAATCCATTTCAAAAGTGTGGAATGCCCCATAAGCTAATCAATTTCTACCTGTCTATTAAGCCCAGGTCAAATGTGTTTACATTTTAATAAGAGAGAGCACCTTATCCTAATGACTGAAATGTTAGTGGCAAAATTTCAGGCCTAAATGCAGTTGTACTGGGGCTAACATACAGGGATGACTTGCCAATTGTGAAATCTCTAGTGTGAGCTATATTTATATCTCAGAAATCTGGCTACACATTTGGATTTGATTCATTGTTTTGCTGATTGCCTAGACTTTTAAAGATATATATGTATTTTCTAGAAGACAGTTAAGCATTTACTAGCACAAAAATGACAGTCTCATGGAAGAGCTATCTTAGACTAAGGCCTTTCCTGGAACTTTATCAAACTGTAGAAAGTATTGGAGTTGGTTAGTTGGCCTTGGGAATAGTGTAAGTGTTTAATATCTTTATTTCCCTCCCTGTCTCCTGCCCACCCCTATTTCCAGGAGTCTTAGTCTAGAGAGCCAATTGAGTTCCACTGTTTGGTTATGAAAATAGTTCTAAGCACAAGTAAATCATTATAAATGTGTGTATTTGGGGGGGGTCTCTTTTCTAACTAAATTTCAAAGTGGTCTTATGTGAAGTATATTTGTCAAGATGCCAAAGAAAGCCCCTCTTGTTGTGATTTACTATTCATAACACACAGAAATTATACAGAGTACACAATATAAAAATAGCTAAAATCCATGAAAATAAACTTTATCTGTATTTTTTTTCTTTTTTCCTTTTGCCACTAGGGACAAAGGAAGTCCAAGCTAATGAGAATGGTTGCAGTGCTGACTCAGAATGAAGCTGCCTGTTTGGATAATAGTTGACTTTAAATGCAATTGCTCTGAGATCCTCAATTACTACTGGGGGAACTGCTCTTTCATGGGGTGACAAGCAATTTGAATTCAGTGGTTGCTCTCACCTGGCTCTCTCTTTGAACACTAATTTAGAAAGATATTCTTTTATATAGGTAGGATTTGTGGGAGGAAAGAGGTAGTAACTTTGACATGAGCCTGATTTTAATTTGATTTTCTGGACTAAAGCCAAGAAGAGTTTCTTGCTTTATTTGTTTGTTCTTTTTCTTAGTTTATAAGCTCAGAATCAGCAAATAGTTATGTCTTTGTGTATAGGAATATCCTGCATAATCCTCCTAAGTACAAATGGACTAGCTCATAATACATGTGTATAGAATCATGACCCAGCTAGACGAGGAAGAAAGATCCACTCTTTATGAGTTGACATTCCATATTTACTTCCATATCACTTCCAACATATTTCAGTTGCTATGGTAGGTCCTTGGAGTCTGACATAACATTTTTTCCTTTATAATAATTCAAAAGATTTGTGTTTTCATCAGGCTCATTGCTTCTTTTACCAACACACAAGCTCTAGAACATCAGGAGATTATTTCAAGTTCCTCTAAATCATGACTGTGTGACCAATTATCTGGTCACTCAACAAAAATAAACAATAATGAAACATTAACCATTTGCCAGGCACTGTGCTAGGGGTATAAAGATAGACAGAATAAAATGTCTAACTTCAACACAGCTGGGTGATTTTGTAGACAGAAAAGGCTTGCATCAGAAATCCCTGCATTAAGTTCCACACTAGAGCCTTGGGGGAATACTGATGTTAAGTGGCAAAAAATGCAAATGATGATGCAGCAATGATACTGATAAGAAATGGTCAGAAGGGTAAAAGGAAAGTGACAAGATTGTAGTATAATAGTATCGTGGAAACCAAAAGATTCCAGAAAATGAAGGTCAAGAGGCAGTTAAAAGTCACAGTGAATATAGTACTGGTCCTGGAATCAGAAAGACCTTGACTTCGAATCTGGCTTCAGACACTAGCTGTGTGATTTGAGGCATCCTGTTTGCCTCAGTTTCCTCATCTGTAAAATGAGCTGGAAAAGGAAATAGCAAACCATGCCAGTGTCTTTGCCAAGAAAACCCCAAAGGGAGTCATGAAGAGTCATACACAAATGAAATGACAGCAATAACAACTTTCAAAAGTTCTTGAGAAGTCAGAGAAGATTGATTAAAAGTTTGAGATCTGATAAAAGGCCATCAGACAAAGTTCACCTCTTAATTGCTAGAAATATGCTTTTTGGGGGAAGCTAGGTGATGCAGTGGATAGAGCACCAGCCCTGAAGTCAGGAGGACCTGAGTTCAAATCTGGTCTCAGACACTTAACATTCCCTAGCTGTGTGACCCTGGGCAAGTCACTTAACCCCAATTGCCTCAGCAAAAAGCAAAAAAAAAAAAAAATCAGTCTTTGTAGGATGATCATCTATTTCCTGCCTATAGTTGTAGGTTATGTCCTTAGGATATCTTGTTTTCACTCTTTATACCCCATGATTTCATCAGCTTAGATGGATTGAACCATCATCTCTAAGAAGATGACTCCTAAATGTAGACATTCAACCCTACTCAAAACTCCTTAACTCCTTAGTTTCATATCAATAGCTTCCTGTTTAACATATTCATTTGTGTTCCATAGCTATCTCAAACTTTTGTCAAAAGAGAATTTCTGTCCTAACTGTTTTATCCCCATTTACTTAAGAGAAAATTATCAGGCAACTATCCAGAGTCTGCAAAAGCAAGATGAGACTTTAAACACATTCCTGGTATTTACTGGTTACTTTCAGCTCTACCTATCTATAAATTCAAACTTGAGATTATCAGCTATAGCTCTACTGTTAATTAGCTAGTTTATGATTTACATAAAATAGATCTTCCCCTTCTCCCTCCCATCTGTGTGCTTTGGGTTGTAAATCATTATCTTTATATATCTTTTGAAATTGTTTTGTACTAATCCTTTTTCTGTAATCCAAACCTAACATAGTTTAAAATTTATGTTTGGGGCTGGCTGATTTTTATCTCAGTGATACCCCTGCCCCATCTTTGCTTCACTGATTATATGATTGGCTGAAAGCTATAATTGAATACATGGACAACATTTGTCAAATTCTACATTTGAAATTGGATTTCATCATCGTCCCTCTTAGCTCTTCCTCTTAACTTCCTAAATTAGCTCTTCCTCTTAACTTCCCTATTTCCATTAAGGTTCATTACCTTAGCATCCCCCTTGATTTGTCTCTCTGAATGGCATTACTTGCCATGTGTCTTGCCAATTTTACCTTCACAATTTTTGTTGTAGTTGTTCTTGTTTCAGTTATGTCTAATTCTTCATGATCCCATATGAGATTTTCTTGGCAAAGATACCTGAATGATTTGCTGTTTCCTTCTCCAGTTCATTTTATAGATGGGAAAACTGAGGAAAATAGTATCATTAGTTATATAAACTTGAAGGCATTCCAAACATTTAAAGAATTAATTTCCTTTAAAAAATGAATGATTATCAGATCCAGTATGTTGTTACACAATATTTTCATTTCAGGTACTACTGGACAAATTCTAAAAGTAATCATCTGGAAAATGTAAAGGTATATTTTGACTCTAAAGAAGGAAAAACATCCTAATTAGAGCTGCTCCAAAGTGGAGTGTTTTTATTTAGTGAGCAAAGAGTGCATTCCAGACATTGGAGATTTCCTTTTTCATATCATTATATAGATCAGGAAACTGAAGCTAATATTATAAAATTAGTGCCCTTACTCAAATAGAAGCATGATTTTATCTGTATTTGTACTCGTATCAATGCAAATGGCAACCTATCTTCAATTTCTCAACTTTTACAATTCTTGCTAATATTTTCCTATAAATCCTCCATAGAGGATCGATTCAATATAATAGAAACTTTTCCAGGGTGACAGATCTAATAAGTGTCTAGAGACAGATTATTTTTTTAATTCATGAAGATGTCTTCCTAACTCCAGACCTAACACACTATCCACTGCACCACTTATCTGCCTTAGTTAATATGCATACCAATAATGTAAATGAATTATAACTTAAGGAGGAAACTAATAATTGGGATAATATGGACAGTCTTCTTGAAGGATGCTGCATTTCAACTCAACTATGAAGGAAGACGAAGATAGAGAAGGTGTACATTGTCTTGTGTAAGTGAATGGAGATGGGAGATAGAAGATTGAGTTTGGGGAATAAGGAATAATACCTAAAAGTTCATATGCTCAAATTTCTTTTTAAACAGCCTGATTTGATTAATCAACCTTTCAGATATGCCTACATTTTTTTTAAAAAGTGAAATGAAGCTCTATTATTCACCTGGCATAAATTATTTGACCTATATTAGGCATATTATATGCAAATCATTAAATTCATTTTAATGGATTTCTATTGCAGAACATAGTGCTATCTACTAGGAAAGCAATGATAAGTAAGAGAGAGTATCATAAGTTCATGTAGCATGCATTCTAATGTACAGTATACAATACCAAACTGATTCTATAAGTGGTGAATCAAGAAAAATATGAAATAATTTTCATATTCTATTTCACATTATTTTCATATGTAATTATTTTACAAGATATTTCTGTTGCTCAAGTAATTAAGAAAGTAGAAGTTTAGTACTAATAGGTAATATGAGATTTCACTGACCTGAACTCAACATTATGTAAACACCAAGTTATCTTTCTGCTTATTTCAAAATTCTTTGCCATGTAGTTGAAATAAACAACTAAGAACACAGTGGTTCATATACCTAGACCTATAAGAAATTAATGCTAATATTACAAAATTAGTGCCTTTACTCAAATAGAACCATGATTTTATCTGTATTTGTATTCCTTCTATCAATACAAATTGCAACCCATATTCAATTTCTAAACTTTTACAACTTTTATCTACCTACATATTCACTTTATTTTTTTCATCTTGTATACAGCAATTATTTCATAGAACCAGAGTTTGCAAGAAGATATTTTATGCAATTAGTGTAATTTATGCAATTAATGTAATATGAATTAATATAATTTATACAATCTGTGAATGAGAACATTCAGAGAATGTTACCATTAGTATGAAATATTTCTACTGTCTAGGGCTTTAAAATGAACAATTTTCATAATTACATTATGAAACATTACATAAACATTTTCAAAGCTTTTGTACAAATAAAAGCAATAAAGTTAGAAAAAGATCCAAATTGGAGAAAAAGATATTTCCATTGAACATACATAATATTAGAATTCATGGCCCAATAGATAATTGTTCAGAGAATATGAAATCAATTTTTGAATTAAAAAATCAATTATGAACAAACATTTAATTTATTCAGTTAAACATTTATTAAGGACTTATCATTAAATGGTCAAAGGATATGAACAATTTTCAGATGATGAAATTAAAACTATTTGTAGTCATATGAAAAGGTGCTCCAAATCACTATTGATCAGAGAAATGCAAACTAAGACAACTCTGAGGTACTACTACATACCTGTCAGATTGGCTAAAATGACAGGAAAAGATAATGACGAATGTTGGAGAGGATGTGGGAAGGCTGGGACACTGATGCATTGTTGGTGGAACTGTGAACGTATCCAGCCATTCTGGAGAGCAATTTGGAGCTATGCTCAAAAAGTTATCAAACTGTGCATACCCTGTGACCCAGCAGTGTTTCTATTGGGCTTATATCCCAAAGAGATCTTAAAGGAAGGACAGGGTCCCACATGTGCAAAAATGTTTGTGACAGCCCTTTTTGTAGTGACTAGAAACAGGAAACTGAATGGATGCCCATTAATTGGAGAATGGCTGAACAAATTATGGTATATGAATGTTATGGAATATTATTGTTCTGTGAGAAATGACCAGCAGGATGATTTCAGAGAGGCCTGGAGAGACTTGCATGAACTGATGCTCAATGAAGTGAGCAGAACCAGGAGATCAACGTACATGGCAACAACAATACTATATGATGATCAATTCTGATGGACATGGCTCTCTTCAACAATGAAATGTTTCAAACCAGTTCCAATTGTTCAGTGAAGAAAGTCATATACACCCAGAGAGAGGAATATGAAATGTGGACCACAACATAAAATTTTCGTGCTCTCTATTGATGTTTGCTTGCATTGTGTTTCCTTTTTCTGATTTTTCTTTCTTGTAGATACGATTTTTCTTGCACAAAAATGATAAATGTGGAAATATGTATACATATATTCGATTTGCCAAGTATTTTAACATAATTAACATGTAGTGGATATCCTGCCATCTAGGGTGGGGAGTAGGGGGGAAAAGCTTTGTAAGGGTTAATGTTGAAGAATTACCCATACATGTTTTGCAAATAAAAAAAGAGTTTTAATTTAAAAAAGGGCTTATCATTAGAAAAATTATTCAAAATTGCCAGTGGCCCCCCAAAATGCAAAAGTAATAAAAATAAAAAATATTCCATTTTGGCAGCATTTTTGAGAAGACAAGCAAATTGGCTTACGTTAGGGAGAACTGGGAGTTGGATCAATTATTTTAGAAAGCTTTATGGAATCATGCAAGCAAAGTTACAAAGTTCTTCCTATCCTTTCACTTAATGATCCTACTACTAGGTTAATAACCCCCAGGAGATTAATGAAAAGAAGAAAAGTTCTATTTATGTAAATGTATTTAGAGCAATGTTGTTTGTAAGAGCCTAAAGTAGGGTAAAGAAAAGCTATATACTCAATAACTATGGAATGGCTGAATAGATGATTATAACAGAATCTCTTGTTTTGCCACAAGAAGAGAAATAAGCATTTTTCAAAGAGTTTTGGAAGATATGAAGTGATATGGCAGCAAAAAAAGAAAAATAGAAAAAAAAGAAAACCACACATGGATAGCAATTGTATGAATAAAAATGTTATTATTAATTGTTAACACTTATACAGCTCTTATTATTTTGCCAGATACTGTGTTAACTACTATACAGTTATCACATCTGATCCTCATAACACAATAGTGCTTCTATTATCCCATTTTACCAGTGAGTTATCTGAGGTAAATAGGTTAAGTGACTTGCCCAGAGTCATACAGCTAGTGAATGTGGATGCTATATTTGAACTCAAATCTTCTTGACTCTAGACTAGGGGCTCTATCTACTGCTCCATCTAATTGCCCCTTATATAAAAGAGGAACAACTCAGGGTTAACTCCAGTAGGTGATATTCCCTCCATTGAAAAGATGCTTTCTTTTGGGTTTGCACCTTTGTTTGTCTTAGGTGTCAGTGTTAAAATGTAAACTATCAATAAAAAATAAACAAAACACACTGTTATATCTCTATCAATTTTCTGATTTACAATATAATTTGATATATAAATTTATCTGCTAAGGCCTGCCTTCTCTTTTCTTAACTTTTCATCAAGGGGGCCTTCGATGAACACCTAAACCATTTTTACAAGGTCAGAGTCCTTATCACCTTTCAGATCAAATATAAAATACTCTATTTGTTATTCAAAACCTTTCCTAATCTAGCACTTCTCTTACCTTACACCCCACTCCTTGAAACATATATGTCCCAAATCATTCAGTAATACTGGCTTCCTTATAATTCTTTTAAAGCACACACCATCTTCTGACTCCTACCAACACATTATATTTCCCAACTCAAGGCATTGACAATGACAGTTCTCCACATCTGAAATGTTCTTTTCATCTCTACCTCCTGGCTTCCATAACTTCCTTCAAATCCCAACTAGAATTCTACTTTTTGCAGGAAGACTTCCCAATATCTTTAAATTTAGTGCCTTCATTTTATAGATTATTTTCAATTTATCTCATATATAATTTTATTACATATAGAAGCATTAGCTATATTCTCAGAATTAAATGTCAAGAGGATTTTAAATTATGTTGCTTCTAATGCTACTCTTTATTCTGTACATTAGATTCGGTGGTGGGAGAGTGCAAATACAATGATGTCACTTTTTTGCTATGAGGATAAATAACCATAAAGTTGCTGACAAATTTATTCCTTGTTATATATATTTGCTCTATGTCCTCTAGTCCCATTTAAATATGTTCTCAGAAAGATATAATTTAATAGGAACTCACACCAAATTTTTTGTAATGTGTTTTTTTCCTTTTCGTTCTGATGTTTTGTTAAGGTAATATTGCTCATCATATTATTCCTCTCCATAGCTTTTTTAAAAATAATTTTATAATGTAAATTTGATATGTTAGCTTAAACTAGTCTTTTCTTCCTCATGGAAGAATTATATGCTGATTAATGGTAATTTTATATTGATCAATCTTTTCTGGGAATGTTAATAGCCACAGTCAGCATCTTAACTGTTATCTATTTCCTATTTTTCAGAGTCTCTTTGTTATTTAAACAGATCAGGTTGAAGCAAATATCCGCTTAACTTTATCTCTTTTTTTGGTCTATTTGTTATTTATTTTGACCTTACACACAAATAATAGCTGATTTCAGGCCTGTTGCTGGGTCAGTGAAGCAGATGTTGGGGCTTTCAAACATGGGTTTCTTTTTTTCCTTTTTTCTTGTTTGCCTTCTACAAAGTAAATTCTCAATATTTATTGGTTGGTTGGCAAATTCTGCTAACTCTTTTCTGAGAGTTATTGATGGACTCAGTTTGATAAACCCAAATTTTTATCAAGCCCCACTTGTCACAATTGAAACCCTATAATTAGGTTATAAACCACACCATACAACTAACTTTTACCAAGCTGTTTAAAGTTTAATCTCATTTTATGTACTTATTACCTAAATTGCTGACCTTGGAAAGGGACTGGCTCTCACAAACCAGGAAATGAGATCAATGCAAATTTTATGACAACTGCTAGCTTTTACATGAAAACTTTAATGTTTGCAAAAAACTTTTTCTATCTCCTTATCTGATCCTAAATGGGCTAAGGAGGTAAGTGCTATTATTATCTCCTCTTTATAGATGAAGAAACAGAAGCACAAAAGCATTATGAGACCTTACACAGAGTTAGTAATGAAGATTTGAACTCAGATCTCCTAATTCTACATCTAACACTATTTATGGTGCCATCTCATTGAGACATTTGATTTTGTGATTTTCATACCTTAAAAAAATTCTTTAGAACACAAGAGCTGAATGATAAAGAAAAAACCTTTCAGCCAAAAGTTAATCAAATTCAAACTCCATTATTTTGAGGCATTTGCTTAAGCTAATTTGTAATTCAGAATTTCATAGAAAGAAGTTGTGTGCTATAATTGCTTTATATTTATGTGTCCTTTTATTAAAAACAAAAGCAAACAAAACTTTTTTACTGAATGTTTTGTGTATAGTAGATGTGAAGTCAAAAGAGAATTGGCCAGAAAGCTAGGAAGACCTGCTCTTGGTGTTATCTCTTAACTCATACAAGTACATATCTCTGGTGAAATCACTTAACCTTTGAGTATTCTCGGCAACTCTGAGATTATGAATCACTGAGAAGCTCCCAAATGGCATTAGTGGAAGCTCTCTCTAACTAGGGATATCCTACATTAATGAAATCCCAAGGCTTTTCTGCTTTGAAAATAAACCAATGGAATAAAATAATTTTCTATCCAAAGTCCCTGTTTTCTTACCAACAAAAAACATTCTCAGGTCTAAAAATTACATAGATTAGTCTCAGAGAGATGAGCTTATTAGAGAATTATATCAGTATTCAGACTATTCTATCCCAGAATTGTTGTTGCCTAAATATATAGAAGAAAAGAATTATAGGAGTACCACGTACTTTGAGGAATAATTTACTTGTGTTTTGTCTTGTTTTCATATTCCATTACCTGTTTTGCTTTGTTTGTTTTGTTTTGAAATGCGTTTTACTCTTAATTTCACATTTCTCTATAATCTGATGCATAGTTACTTTATGTAAATAATTGTTATGAAAACATTTTGTTGTTGTGTTTAGTTGTTTAGTCATGTCTGACTCTTTGTGATTCCATTTGGGGTTTTCTTTACAAAAGTACTGGAGTGGTTTGCCATTTCCTTCTTTAGCTTATTTTATAGATAAAGTAAACCAAGGCAAACAGGGTTAAATGATTTGCCCAATGTCACACAGCTAGTAAGTGTCTAAGGTCATATTTGAACTCAGAAAGATGAGTCTTCCGGACTCTAGGCCCTATGTTCTATCCATTGTGTCTTCTAGCTGCTCTGCTAAAAAATACATATTAAGAATAGATTTCTTTTCATGAAAGAGGCGTATAGATACAGGAGTAGAGAATGGATAAAAGTTTTAACTTTATACGCCTGTCCCAAAAGTCTTAGTGCAGTTTTAAATCTTAATAAAGTTTAAAATACTCTGAGGCTTTTGAGACTGTAGAAACACTGCGTCAGAGCTCAACACTATGTTCAAGGTCCATTTAGACCTTTCTCTGCCTTTGACAGCAGTAAGAAGTGATTTTGTGAGAGAAAATTTCTTGATGTGTTCTCAGATATCTCAATGATTCAAATTTCTCCATCATCCCTTCAATGGCCCTTTATAGAGAAACTCTTCTTTGCATAAATTTTAAACTATTTGCAAGAAGTATATGAATTACCTACTACACCAGGCTTCAAAGAATAAATTATATGACTTCTTAAGTTTCTAGAGTTCTTTAGAGGCCTAGAATTTCAGAGCTGTAAGGACCTCTCCATCTCACTTGATTGATGTGTCCAAGATAACACAGTGAATTAGTGATAGAGTTGGTCCTACATTCCAGTTCTGCTTCCTAGCAGATTACTGTTTTTTTTCCTTCATAATGATTGCTTCCATAGCCCTTTTCCAGATTTACAAAGTATTTTCTTTACAATACCTCTGTGAATGAAATAATTACTCTGCTTCTTTCATAAGGTTACCATGGATACTACTTCCCATGAAAGGTACATTTTTGTTTTTAAAATGTCCCTATCAAGCTTCAAGAAATACTTTATATTTCTAATAGAAAATTTAGAAATGAGGTAATTCTTACCCTTTCTATATCATTGCATAACCTCTGATCACTTGTCTTCATATCTTCATTTTTCCAATCTTCTCGTCCTTTTAGATTATTTCCCTGCATGGGATTCCCTCATCATTTTAGTTATTTTTAGTTGCTTTTAGCTCTAGCTCTTGTTTTTAACTTTTAGGAAAAATATTGGAAGAAGACACAAATTATTTTATTTTATGCTGTGCTTTATAGCCTATATATTTTTAAGTAATTTTAATCAATGATTGTTGGCAAATTAAAGCATATTTTAAATGTTCTGGGAGAAAGGAAGTTATTAGAAAAGAAGGAAATAAACGTTTATAAAGCACCTACAATGTGCCAGGCTCTATGATAAATATTCTACAAATATCTCATTTGAACCTTGAAATAGCTCCAGAAGGCAGGTGCTATTATTATCCTCATTTTTCAGTTGAGGAAACTGAGCAAACAGTGGGTAATAAAACCATGCAGCTAGTAGTAAATGTTTAAGACCTGATATGAACTCAGAACTTCTTTATTCCAGGCCAAGAACTCAATCCATCACATCACCTAGCTGTCTTAACAATTTAATAGTTTCAATGAACAATAAAAAAGTTAGTAGTGATATGGCTGATGAAGCAAATGATAAAGTACCAGGTGATGTGCTTTAAGAGAAGCATCAAATGCGGGTGTTCAATCATGTTGGCAAAAGGTGGGTTTATTTAGGAGAAGAGGTTACAGGAAAAAAATGAAGAATACTACCAGGAATGGTAAATATGAAATAGAATGGGAAATCATATAAAAGACAAATTCCTTAGTGGAACTCACAATTACCTACCAGAAAGTAAACACCCCATGAGGTCTGAGAATGTTTAGCTGGCAGAAGAAATCCTGAAAGAGATTTAGCCCCCTAAAATAGTTAATTATAAGGAGGATTCATGGGTTTGAGAAGCACAGTTGGTTTAGGAGAAACACCATGTGGCATGGGGGAGGTGGTAAGGGGAAAGACACCAGGAGGCAGAGTGCCATGTCAGACTGACCAAAGGAAGGTAATGTTGAAGCCTTGGGCCATAAGCAAATTTATGGGGAAAATTTAGCGTCAGGGACTTAAAAGAACTTGGATTTCTAACTGGATTATCTCCACAGAGGGTGTAATTTCTCTCAAAGCCAGAAACCATCAGAGCAATATCTCTCTTCCCTCAAGTTTTCACCAATCCCATACCTCATACAGGGTATATAAGTATGAATTATCACCAAGAGGAGAGTCCCATGCAAATAGGCTTTGAGCTGTAGTTTACATTTATTAGAGTGAATCATCTCATCTTATCCAGACTCTTTTGAAAGGTTGGGAGGAGCAGAACCATTGTTGGAGAATTACAGGATATTGAACTGGAAAAAATTTTAGAGTCATGTAATCTAAATCCATGTTAGAAAAGAAGATGTTAAGGGCTAAGGGGATTAAATAGTTTACCCAAAATCCTAGTGGTAGAGAGAGAATTTGAACACAGGACTTTGTATTCCCAAACCAGTATTCATTCTACTGTCTCATGGTGCCTCAGTAAAAATGAAAGAGACCTTTAAGGTCATCTAATTGAACCTACTCATTCATTCATTCATTCATTCATTTATTCATTTATTTATTTATTTATTCATTTATTTATTAATTAACAGGAAGGAAGGTGAGGTCCAGAGGGAAGAAACGAATTGCCCATGGTCACACAAACAATAAATAGCAGAGCTAGGATGTTTAGCAGATGTATGTCTTAGTCTAAGAATAAAAAAAAAAGAATGAATTAGAAACAAGACTCAGTGTGATAGCTATGATAAACAGCATTTGGATATCAGTCCTGAAGAAAAGCAAAAGGGAAGACCAAAGCATAAAGCAAAATCACCAGCAGGATAAACAAACTGAACAAGGATAAGTGGGAAGGAGCCAGGTCTAATAGAATAGTCTGCTGAAGAAAATATTTGAGTTTAGCAAGTTCTTGCCATGATGCCATCTTTTATTTCAGGGCTTCATGCTGGTTTTGCTTCTCTTCTTCTGTTTTACAAAATCAGTGATATACTTCATTGCAACTCAGATGCAAAAAGTAAAGCACAATATATATAGTTAATCACTTAATTGTATGGTAAACATAACAAAAGATTTTGGAATGCAAAGCAAAGAGAAATTTCAGAAGATGTGGGCTTTGAAGGATTTGGCATGCAGCATTTAAATAATTTTAAAGAAGAGTATCTTGATGGCGACTTATGTAAGATGAATTGAAACCTGAGGGTCCGTGGAGTAGCTAGTGAAGTCAAAGAGTATTTGTTAAGCACCTACAATGTACCAGGTATCATGCAAAGTGTTGGAAATTTTAAGACAGTCACAAAAAACATTTCCTGCCCAAGGAATACATAATCTAATGAATAACAACATACAAACAACTGTTTATAATAATTTAAATACAACATAAATCGAGGATAATCCTAGAAAGGAGGCACTAAGATTAAGCAATATGCCAAGATGCAGGTAATATGGATCTATGGTGGTACCAGTGGGATGCAGAGAAAAGGAAAGATACGATAGAGATTTTCAAAGGAAAAATCAACAGAATTTTTTGATCAGACTGAATATGGAGGCTGAAAGAGAAAAATGAGTTTAAAAAATGTAAAATCTGAATTGGGGTTCCTGAAAAAAAATGGTTTGTAGTTTTGACAAGAAAATAATTGCTTCCAAATAAAAGACCCAGATCCAAATGTTCATTTATTAAGTTTGTTTAAAAAAAGGTATATCTTGGATCACCTACTACTTCTCCTTTGCTGTTTTTAAAATCTGTAGTTTATTTATTTATTTTTTTGTCTGTAGTAATCATGGGACCTGATGCATCCAACGATGCCACATTGCTACACACTGAATAGGATGAACTGAGTGAAGATCTCTCATACGAATATGATAATTGACCTGTGCCCTAATTGTGAACTGAGATTTTGCAATAATAAGTTGTGCTATACTTAAAAGCCATAGGTGTTCAATTATCTTAGATAATTTTACATCCCTCCCCTAATAAAAATGCCTTTTTATTAGCTTTTAAGTACCCAATAAGATAAAGAATATGTTATTGACTTGTATTCTTTGTTTTGGGGGGAGATATTTAAATTAGGATGTAAAGTTGGACTCCCCTAGCTAATGGGAGAAAGGGATAGAAAGGGAGGAGGTGGGGGTTCTGCATTAGAGTCTATATAGTCTTGTGTTTTGCAGTTTGTGATTTGCACTCCTTTCTTCACCCTTTCTCATGATATAATAAATCCTTTTTTGCTTTTTACTTTGAGACTCTCTGGTTTTAATTTGGGTAAGAGTTGCTATTCCATACAATTTTGGGGGCTGGTCCAGGATATTTCCTGTTCATGAGGAGTCTCTCCCATATTGAATCATTGGGCAGGCATCCTCCAGAGAATTCTCTGGTGGTCCTTGGACTCTGCTCAGGAGCTTCAGCGCCAATCGGGTAAATTCCCAAAGAGAGGCATTTGAAGAAAGCAAAAACAAAATTAGGCTAGGAAAGATAGTGGATTAATTCAGCTCAGGAGATAAACCAGTGGAGAAAAATTTGGAATGAGTCAGGTAAGTTTTGCACAACCCAAGTAGGTAAGAAACTGGTGGGGTGGAGAGACTATGCAATTAAAGTCTGTAAGAATACTTTGCCTTTGACAAGAATTGGTGAGTTGCCTGGGTAACTAGAGTTGGAAGAGACTTTAAACAGAGTCTGTGAAAGAGCTCTCATTTCCCTTTGGTAAAATGGGAGCAAGTTCATCAAACAGGACAAGATACTGTGAACCATAGGAAAGGAACAATATGAAGTAGATAATCTAAAAACCTATTTAATGCCCTGGAAGATAGCCCTTTAGGAAGAACTGGGATGAAATACCAAAATTTACAGGGAAGGACAAAAAAGAAAATGATTAAATACTATTGTTTTATTTGAGCAGGCGTCCCATTTTGAGGAACTGTCCATCTGTTGAGGACTGGGTGGAAATTCAAAGGAGTCTTTAATACTGAAGGAGAGTGACAGGTTATTAACTGCAAGACAATTTTTATGCTCCTCAGCTGGCCAGCTCCTAGGGCTGTGGCTCTGCAACTCCCCTTCTTACCTGTATCCCAAGAGGGGCTGAGAATAGGAACTTGATTGACTTAGAACAGCATTCTCTCTCTCTCTCTCTCTCTTTCTCTCTCTCTCTTTCTCTCTCTCTCTCTCTCTCTCTCTCTCTTTCTCTCTCTCTCTCTCTCTGTCTCTCTCTCTCTCTTCTCTCTTTCTGTGTGTGTGTGTGTGTGTGTGTGTGTGTGTGTGTGTGTGTGTGTGTGTTTTACTATGTTTCTCTCAGTCAGCTGAATTACTAGGGAAAGATCTGGCCAATTGGTATTTAAAAGTGTGGTCTATTATGTGGTTTGGGAAATCTAAGGAAATAAAATCTTTCCCCCTTCTCCATAACAAGGGTTTAGGGAAGAATGCTTTGGGTGGGAGCCATTGTAAAGATTTTGGGAATCTAGGATGGTGAAATATTTGAGGGAGAAGAGGCATTTTCTTCCAAAAATATGACCTAAATTTATGCATTTTTATTTGAATTGTATATAGCCAGAATTACTTTCAATTGATGCATTTGGGAATAAGATTTTAGGAATATGTGTGTATTGATAGTGAAGTATTGCTACTAGAAATTTACGTCTGTATTTAATTTAATTTTAAGTTTAAAAAAATGGGTATTAAAACAAAGTTTTCTGGTAACTTACCTAAAGAGATCACATGTTTGATTCTCCTAATTAGATAAAATATACTAAAGGTATTATGTTGCTTGCCAAGTTGTATTTTGGGCAATTTGTAAACATTATATAAGCTTGCTTCAAAATTTTGTCAGTTTTGCGGGACATAAGGTATACATTGTATGAAATTTGGTCCAAAGTTATTTAGATATTAGCTATATTCTGAATCTTGAATTTTGCTTTCTACTTTTATACTTAAAAGGTAGAGTTTATAAAATTTTATAGGAAAAAGATGGTTTACAAGCAAGAAAGGTTAATTGGGAAAGCAATTGATAAGATTGAAAATTTTGAAGGTGAAGTTTCTTTCTCTCTCTAAGCCTTACTACCTCCACTCTTTGCTGCAAGAATGAGTGAATGGGATAAAGAAGGAAATAAAATATACTTAGCATGGTGAAGATACTAAAAGCAAGTAGAAGAAATCAGGTAAAGTATTGAATCAGAATAAGAAAAATAGAAAGGAAACAGTGAATGAAGTATCTGAGAGTTTTGGGGAACTTTAGGGAAATAGAAAAGCAGTTCGCTAATACTATAAAAACTCTGGCAGCAAACAGCCTACTTTTTGCAGGTACTTAACCCTTTTCTGGTTTACAAAAAGTGCTGGAAGATATTGGGGAAAAAAACAAACAAACAAATATATTTCTGTAGACCTAGAACTGATTCAATTTGGGTCTGCAGAAATAGTTAAAGTTGTAGAACTGCTGAAACATTTTAGCAGATTTTGACATTTTTGAGAGTAATCATTAAGTTGCTTGGCACTGCCTGTCAGCTAATTTTTAAGAAGGACTAATTTACATGACTAAAAGCCTTTTGAGGGACTGAATCTGAGGCTTACAGAAAAACTGCAAAACAAACAAACAAAATATACCATACCTTGAAGGATATTGGTACTTATATGATGAGAGTAGAATGTTAAATAAGGCCATTACTAGGAAGATTTTAACAGTAAGTCACTGGGGTACTCAAGCAATGTGTGGTATCTTTTTAAAAAAAATTTTAAAAGGCGGAACCAAGATGGCAGAGTACAGGCAGGAACTTACCTGACCTTTCCCACAGACCACTTCAAAAACTTTGATGACTCTGAACAGATTTTGGAGCATCAGAACACCCAGAAGCAAAGCAAGAAAATTTGGGGTGTGTGTAATTGTAAAACCAATATCTAAAAGGTGTGTGCAATGTATCTAAAGATAAATAAGAAGGTACTGAGCAGGGGTCCCTTTGGAAGGAGGGAGCCTGGCTCCAGAAGATTCAAGTTTGATTTTACTAAAATGACACCAGTGGAAAAACTCAGATATTTACTGGCTATAGTGGGCCATTTGATAGGATGAGTAGAAGTTCGCCCCTGAGCTCTGCTGCCTTAAGAGGCAGTAGTGGAATAACACTGGAACAAATTGTACCTAAGTATGGTTTGATGGAAACTATTAATCTTGATAATGGAACATATTTTACTTCTAAGGTTTTATAAGAAATAATGGAAATGGTTTGCAAATTGAATGACAATTCCATACACCTCAATATCTGCCTCCATTAGGGAAAGTGGAAAGAATGAATGAATCAGATTCTTAAGAAATGGGTTACTAAATTAATGTTAGAGTCTAGCTTGCTTTGGACCAAATGTTTGCCTTTTCTTTTGTTTAAGAATTAGAACTGTCCCCAGAAATGATTTGGGATTTTCCCAATATGAGATGCTGTTTGGTTTATTTTATTTAGGAGGAGAAAGGGAAACACCCTATTTTAAAACAAAAGATAAGTTTTTAAGGAATTATATACTGGTGGTGTTCTCATCCCTTTCAACCCTTAGGAAGCAAGAATTACTGGCCCAGACAATACCTTTGGAGTTTGCAATTCCAGGAAAGTGGGTACTTACTAAGTCCTGGAAGAAGCAAAGTGGGAAGGACCTTACCAGATGTAACAGATGACTAAGACTATAGTTTTGAGTTTGAGAATAACAGGGTTAAAGAAGCTGTGTGGGAACCTAAAGAATAGACTGTTAAGGACAACTCATAACCTCTAAAATTGACTTTGCACCAGGGCAATTAGGAATGTTCTGGTGGGAGGTGAGATTAATTGTGCTTATTATTTTAATAATATTGGTGTTTTACTTGCCACACAAATAAAATCAGACCTAGTCAATTGGAAAAACATAAAATGCTCATGGGTAGGACGAGCGAATATAATAAAAATGACAATACTACCCAAACTAATTTACTTATTTAGTGCCATGCCAATCAAACTCCCAAGAAATTATCTTACAGATATAGAAAAAATAGTAGCAAAATTCATTTGGAAGAACAAAAGGTCAAGAGTTTCAAGAGAATTAATGAAAAAAAAAAGGCTGATGATGGTGGACTTGCTGTACCAGATCTAAAGCTATATTACAAAGCAGCGGTCATCAAAACTATTTGGTACTGGCTAAGAAATGGAGTAGTTGATCAGTGGAATAGGATAGAATCACAAGACAAACTAGGCAATAACTATAGCAATTCAGTCTTTGATAAACCCAAAGACCCCAGCTTCTGGGATAAGTACTCACTATTTGACAAAAACTGCTGGGAAAATTGGAAACTAGTGTGGAAGAAATTAGGGCTTGACCCACATCTAACATCACATACCAAGATACGATCTAAATGGGTTTATGACCTGGATATAAAGAGTGATATTATAAGTAAATTAGAAGAACGTAATATAGTTTACCTCTCAGACATATGGAGATGGAATAAATTTATGTCCAAAGAAGAACTGGAACTCTTAATTGAAAACCAGATAGATAACTTTGACTATATTAAGTTAAAAAGTTTTTGTACAAACAAAACCAATGCAGTCAAGATTAGGAGGGAAGCAATAAATTGGGAAATCATCTTTACATGTAAGGGTTCTGATAAAGGTCTCATCTCTAAAATATATAGAGAATTGCCTCATATTTGTAAGAATTCAAGCCCTTCTCCAATTGATAAATGGTCAAAGGATATGAACAGACAATTTTCAGAGGATGAAATTAAAACTATTTGTAGTCATATGAAAAGGTGCTCCAAATCACTATTGAACAGAGAAATGCAAATCAAGACAACTCTGATGTACCACTACACACCTGTCAGATTGGCTAAAATGACAGGAAAAGATAATGATGAATGTTGGAGGGGATGTGGGAAGGCTGGGACACTGATGCATTGTTGGTGGAGCTGTGAACGGATCCAGCCATTCTGGAGAGCAATTTGGAACTATGCTCAAAAGTTATCAAATTGTGCATAACCTTTGACCCAGCAGCATTTCTACTGGGCTTATATCCCAAAGAAATAATAAAGGAAGGAAAGGGCCACACATGTGCAAGAATGTTTGTGGCAGCCCTTTTTGTAGTGGCTAGAAACTGGAAATTGAATAGATGCCCTTCAATTGGAGAATGGCTAAATAAATTATGGTATATGAATATTATGGAATATTATTGTTCTGTAAGAAACGACCAGCAGGATTATTTCAGAGAGGCCTGGAGAGACTTATATGAACTGATGCTGAGTGAAATGAGCAGAACCAGGAGATCATTATATATGGCAACAACAATACTATATGACGATCAATTCTGATGGACATGGCTCTCTTCAACAATGAAATGTTTCAAACTACTTCCAATTGTTCACTGAAGGAAGCCATATACTCCCAGAGAGAGGGATGTGAAATGTGGACCACAACATAACATTCTCATACTCTCAATTGATGTTTGCTTACATTGTGTTTCCTTTATCTGATATGTCTTTCATGTAGATACGATTTTTCTTGCACATCAATGATAAGTGTGGAAATGTGTATACATATATTCAATCTGTCAAGTATTTTAACATAATTAACATGCAGTGGATATCCTGCCATCTAGGGGAGGGGTGGGGAGTTGGGGGGAAAATTTGTAACAGAAAGCTATGTAAGGGTTAATGTTGAAGAATTACCCATACATGTGTTTTGCAAATAAAATAAAATTAAAAAATAAAAATAAAAAAAATAACATTGGTGTTTTACCTGTTATTTATATTTCCAGAAAATTTTATAGGGACTCCTCAAGTGGAAGAAGTTTTATTAACATTTTTTTTTGAATGAAGAAATTGTTAACGTTAATTTTGATAGTTTTGATAATTGTTCTTTATTGTGAAATTAGTACAGTATATTCTATATTCTACATGAGTTTTAATTGGTTGCATGTAGTCATCTTAAACCTGTTCCCATTGTTTGGGGAGATTCTGAGAACAGTGGTTTATGTCTTTGTTCCCTTAAATATGATTAATACCTGAACATGTTTTGATAATAGTTGGTTATTGATCATCTCAAAATAAAATTATTTGTGTAATGTTGAATTTAAATCCATCTAAACATCTTCTTAGATATGAAGATAAGCTGTGAACTTTCTAGGATGAACATCTTATTATCAATGTATGATTATAGTCAATACTTGTTTAGGATATATGATCCTCAAGAGATAAATTCACCTGAAGCTTTGATTAATGAGATTTGCTATTTGAGATAAAATCTCTTGGGACAGTAGCTAATATTTGGAGTTTTGAATTCAGGTATGATTGTTTGATGGATCATCAAGCTAATAATTCACCATATGAAAGGAATATGCCACAAGCTACTCAGAGAAATGCAATCCTGAATTGTTATGGGTGGAGGTCAGTATCTGGGCAAGAGTTGGGAGGACAACCTATCTTGGCCTCAATTAAGGGTAAGATCATTATGACTCAGTTTCCCAGTAGTGTTCCTTCGAATAAGAACCCACCAGATTATTCCGGAGTCTGGCTATAAGGTGGAACTATTATTGCATAAAATTACCTAAAGTCAAATTGAGGTAAGGATGCTTTATCCTGTCATGCAAGTGCTCTCAAGCTAAGGCCTGAAGGACCATTTTTTTTAAAATTATAAACATGTCCCTGCTTTTTCCTCTCATGACAAATTTCTATAATTAGGGCAAGTGGTCAGTAGAAGCTATAAGCACAATTCAAATATGTAAGATTTGCACTTTCCTATCTGAAAATATGTGGTCATTGAATCTTAAATAAATAGATGAGTGTTTGGCCTAATCAGCTATCTGTTGCTAGATACATATGTCTGTCTTTTAGCATTTCTGTTGTTGCTGACTTTTGTGATAAGCATCTTTATTTGTGAAGAGTTATCTACTCTAATTACTAGGGACAAAAATGGTTGAGGTGATAGATGGCTCCAGATGGGAGTTACAAGTATAGAACCCCAATTTGTGTGCTGAATAGGTTCATTAGATTCCAGGCCATGGTCAAAATAATTACTAATCAGAAGACAAAGACTGGATTTGTTAGCAGACTAGGCCACTCAGACTAGAGAAGCAGTACTCCAGCACAAATTGGTATTAGACTACTTGTTGGCTGAAAAAGGTGGAGTTTGTAGGAAACTGAATCTATCCACTTGCTGTGTGGAAAATTGATGATAATGACAGGGAATGAAGGAAATCACCAAAGACATCAAAAATTGGCTCATGTCCCATTCCAGACTTGGTCCTTACCATTTAATACCTCTTAGTGGTCTTGATCTGGAGGCAGCTGGAGGAAACAAGTTATTTGGTTCCTGCTGATAGCTTTAAATGGAGTTATACTACTCCCTGTCTGACCTTCCTGGATGATGCAGTTTATTGTAGGGTAGTAAAGACATCACTGGTCAGAATGGTAAAGATGGAAAAACCTGGAGGAGAAGGTTCAGTTAGAGTATTAAAAAGACAAGGATGGACTCCAGTAGAACAAGAGGACAAACCAGATCCAGAGGGATTGGAAAAAGAACAAGAGTGGTGTGAGAGGTCTTTAAAGGTTAATAAATAAGAGTAGGGGTTGAAAGGGATAAACTTAGTGACCTCTCTCATAAGAATATGACAATTTACCTATGCCCTAATTGTTACCTGAGACTTTGCAATAACAAGTTGTGCTATAGTTAAAAGCCAAAAGTGTTCAATTATCTTATAAACTTAAATTCTTCTTCTGCCCCCCTTACCTTTTCAAAGGCATATAAGTACCTAATAAGGTAAAGAGTGTATAATTGACTAGTATTCTTTGTTTTGGGGGTAGATACTTAAATTAGTATGTAAGCCTGGACTCCCCTAGATAATGGGAGAAAGGGTCAGAAGGGGTCAGATTCTGCATTAGGGTCTATATAGCTTTGTGTTTTGCAGTTTGTGCTTTGTATTCCTCTCTATTGGGAGTTGCCCTTTCTCATAATATCATAATAAATTATTATTATTTTTTTTTGCTTTTTACCTTAAGAGTCTCTGATTTTAATTTGGTTAAGTGTTACTGTCCCATATAACAATTTGATTATCAAAGTGAGAACATTCTGGAAAGAGAAGGAATGGCAGCTTAGAGAGCAGATGGAGGTAGGGTTTCCTTATTTGTTGTTTTCCTCTTGAAAAGGTGTCACCAAAAAACTCAGAAGGAGTTACAGATGGGAGTTTCTTCCTTACACAACAGGATTTATGTCTAAATGCAAAACCACAGGGTGTGGGGAGGAAAAGGGGTATGAGGGCACCCTTGTGGATCCAAGGAATTCATCACTGGCCTTCTGTTCTCTAGTGAATTTTCCTCTAGAGGCTATCTTTGCCAAAAGCCAAAAGTAATTTTCATCTCCAAACCCTTCAGTCAGGAACTTAGCATGCAATACAGGCTTATGAGGGATTTCTGAATACTCCATGGAATTTCTTTAGTGGTAATAATAACAGCATTTTTT
>JAJPUD010007547.1:0-52751 GCA_023553655.1 Myrmecobius fasciatus | reverse complement strand
GAATACTCCATGGAATTTCTTTAGTGGTAATAATAACAGCATTTTTTAAAACAAACATCATTTTAAAGGATTCTTTACTGGTTTTGAGCTTGCTAAACAAAGTTTTAAAATGACTAGAAAGGACATGAGACTCTACTGACATATTAACTCTGATTTAAATCTGAATTTCATATCCATGATAAAACTTGATTTATTAGATTTGGAAGGCAAAGGAGAAAATGGTGAAGAAGTTGTAGCTCTCTCAAAGATTTGAACTTTCAGTGACTAGGAAATGTTGTTATTCTTGACAGAGACAGCACTACTGGGAACAGAACTTGTTTGTGGAGGGGCAGAAGATGGCATTTGATTTTGGATGTGTGTGTTTTAAATCTTTGAACCTAGCTTCTTAGTCCTCTATTTCTGCCTCAAATTATCTATGTTGATAATACCATATAAGATCTTCCTGGTGTAATAAATCTATACTAACTTTTTTTTTCACAGATAAGTAGCATCCTTGTAATTAGCCCTATTCTGCCTAAGAATTACCTACCATGTTCTATCAATTGAGCACACACAGTGATCCTGTTTAACACCTTTCATTTCTTTCCCAGGAGAAACTGTGCTCTTGGCAATAACACCCTCAGGCATTTTTTCACAGTCTTCATCTATTCATAAAAGGCGAAGTTAGAACAGGGGCACAAACTCCAGTGAATTAAATATTCAATTCCAGCCAGGACTAACATAGAAACTTGGAAAATATGTCTACATATATAAGAGGGCTCAATTCCCCAATTCGGGAAACAAAATATTTTCCTTATCTAAGAGCTGACTTCCAAAATGAAAATTTGATGTTACTTTGCATATAATATTCTACACAAATACAGATCTAGAGATATAGATCCAAACCCATAATTTCATCAGTGGATGTGAAAGAAGTCCCTCTATAAATACAGATCAGCAGCTATTCTTTAACTTGGTTTTTTACTAGTTACTGACATGATTGAAAAATGATTGAAATCCTTAAGGGGGTAGCTAGGTGGCACAATGAATTGATACGAGGTCTGGAGTCTGGAACACAACTCCCTGAGTTCAAATTTGCCCTCAGATACTTAGTATGTGACCACACGCTAGTCTTTTTTCTATTTGCCTCAGTTTCCTCATCTGTAAAATGAGCACTAGAAGTAAATGGCAAGCCAGGAAAACCCCATAGGAAGTCACAGTCTTATACATCTGAAACAATGTAACAACTACAAGAAAAGGATAAAATGAATTGAATTACCATTTACCCAGACAATATGATTCAAAGGCAAGACTTTCTGTTCTTTACTGACTCTGAAACTGATTCTATTCACTATGCAACATTTTGCTCAAATATTTTATACTGGGAATAAGAATTGGATCTGTGAATCCATTGGTTGGGAATTCCCAGGTGAAGAAACTCTTGTCTACCAGGGCAGATCAGTCCCCTCTGCAACTTAACTTCTATATTCCTGACCCTGGACATTGATACTAATGAATGCCTTTGTAACTGATTGTAACTCTTCCCTCATAGGGAACACTTTAATCACAAATGTCAGACCATTATTTATCTTC
This sequence comes from Myrmecobius fasciatus, assembly GCA_023553655.1. Lineage (NCBI taxonomy): Eukaryota > Metazoa > Chordata > Mammalia > Dasyuromorphia > Myrmecobiidae > Myrmecobius > Myrmecobius fasciatus. Next base: position 51,179 of record JAJPUD010007547.1, on the reverse strand, counting down.
TATTCATTTCTTCAAATTTCTTCAAATTAGAGAGTAGGCTAGAGTCCTGAGAAATTAAATGACTTGCTCAGGGTCAGAAAGCAAATATATGGGTCAGTTTATCTTATAGTCACAAAGACCTATGTTAAAATCTCACATCCAGTTAAATCCCACATATTCTAATTAAAAGTTAAAGAAGGTTGTTACACAACCAAAACTAATATCTCCAAATTTATATCTATATCTATATGCATGTATGTATATGTGTGTATTTGGTTTCTAGCTCTAATCCTGAAACAAGAAATACTAAAAGGGAGAAATAAGAGAGTGGAAGAGAGAAGAGGAACATATGAGGTCCATAGAGAAAGATGCCAGAGGCTTAAATCTCTAATAAAGAAATTATAAGCTAAAATAGAATAAAATGAGAAAAACCAGGAAGAAAAACTCATGCAATAACAACACTGTAAAGACAAACAACTTTGAAAGCAATTAAGAACTATAAACAATATAATGACCATCTTTTATTCCAGAAGACTAATGATAAAACATGGTGATAGATTCAGGGTACAGAATGAAAAAAAAATATATATATATACATATATATATGTATATGTATGTATATGTATACATACACACATGTATATATATATGTATATATATACATGTGTGACAACAGAATGCTGTTAATTAAAAAACAAGTTAATTATTTTTTATTTTGGTTGAGGCAATTGGTGCTAAGTGACTTGTCCAGGATCACACAGCTAGGACGTATTAAGTGTCTAAGGCCAAATTTGAACTCAGGTTCTTCTGACTTCAGGGCTGGTGCTCTAGTCACTGCATCACCTGGTTGCCAAAAAAATCAAGTTAATTATTTAAAAAAGAAATCACCTAACATTTATTGAGAAAGAAACTTAAGTAGACACCAAGAGAAAAAAAAATAGAAAAGCACTATGAAAATTGGATCTAGCACAGGAATTTAAAGAAAAGAATAGAAGATAAACAATGATCTAACATTTATGATTAAAGTATTCCCGATGAGGGGAGGGTTCTAATATTTCTCTTCAATCAGCTGCTAGGGCATTCATTAGTATCAATGTCCAGGGTCAGTAATACAGAAGTTAAACCGCAAATACTAATTAGTTCAGGTTATTTGGCTAATGCTTGAAACACAATTCAGTTGAAGTATAAGTGAAGTGGGATGCAATGCTGCAGGTTAAATCAATAATGTGGCTCTTCGGGATAAGAAACAGCAACCGGAGACCTTAAGTATATCATAAACCTATCCAGGGCTAGAAGATTAAAGATCATTCAAACTACCTTATCACAGAATCATAGTCATGTCCTTAGGAGGTTGGAGAATCAGGCAAAGACATTCTAAACAATAATTTATGACCAAATAAAGGCTGAAACATATGAGGCTGGGCCCAAGGAAGAAGTCTAATTTGGAATAAATGAAGATGAGTTCACATTTTGAAATATTGTGGCACATTCCAGAATGGGAAGTTTTAGAATTAGGAACATGAATGGCCTGAAAAAGGACCCTAATACCACCAATCCAGGCCTTTCTAGAAGCTATAATGTGATGCTGGCAGAGTATTCTGACTCAGGGGCATTTATCTGCCGTGATAATAATTCTAATGATAAGAAGCCAGAAGGAAGAGGAGGATCTTTACAAAGAGAAATTTTTTACATGGAATTAAATATGCCCAAGGTATGGAAATATAGGTCATCAACTCAAGATCTCTAGAAAATAAGGGAATTGCCACAACATTGCATTTTAATGCTTTCTGTTGATGTTTGCTTGCATTTTGTTTTCCTTCTTAAGTTTTTTTTTCTTTCTCTTTCTAGATCCGATTTGTCTTGTGCTGCAAGATAACTATATAGATATGTATACATATATTGGATTTATTTATTTATTTATGTTAACATATTTAGCATGCATTAGACTACCTGCCATCTAAGGGAGAGGGTGGGGGAAAGGAAGGAAAAATTTGGAACAGAAAGTTTTGCAAAGGTCAATGTAGAAAAATTACCCATATGTTCTGTAAATAAAAAGCTTTAATTAAAAAAAAATGGAAAAAAAGAAAATAAGGAAATTGAAAGCATTAGAACAGTAAGTGAATGGAGGCAGAGCTACAATGATAGAAAAGGCAAGGACTCACCTGAGCTCTCCCACAAACCACTTCAAACACCTTTAAATAAAACAATTTTGTAAATGGCAGAACTCACAAAAGGATGGAGTGAAAGAATTTTCCAGCCCAGAATAATTTAGAAGCTCACAAGGAAACGTCATTTGCACCTGAGTAAGAGTATAACACAGGCCAGCACAGGGTACACCAGCGAAGTCCTACCTCCAAGAAATCAGGAGCAGATACTGGGAATCACTAAATTATCATCATCAACTGCTGCTTAGGGAGTTCTCAGTTCACAGATGATAAGGGGCATGAACTAGCCAGAGGAGATTATAGTGGTCTCTTTGCTAGCACTGAGACAGGACTTTGTTGTTTTACCCATACTCAGATCTGGGTAACAGTCCTGTGTGTGGCAGTCTCAGGGCAAAGGGGAACACCACCAAACCAGATTTTGTGACCAAAGTGGAGCAGAACCCATTGTCCCAGTATCAGGACAGAAAAGAGTGCTTGTGGTTACTCACTGACTAGAACACAGGCCAGGAAAGAAGTAAACATACCTCCCTTAAATCATACCACCTTGGAAGAACTGAATAGTTATAGATCCCCAGAAGTATGAAAATACTTCTATGAAAAAGCTATGAAAATAGCTGCACAAAACTCCTGAACTTTTGGGTACTGTGCTCTCTACCCTGAAGTTCAACCCTACTTTAACAAAGAGTTAAAAGTCAAGAAATAGGGTAGGAAAATGAACAAATAATAGAAAAAAAAATCTGATCATAGATAGTTACTCTGTTGACAAGAAAGATCAAAACACATCCTCAGAAAAAGATAGAAAGTCAAAACTCCAACATCTAAAGACTCCAAGAAAAATATAAATTTGTCTGAGGCTGTGGAAAAGGTCAAAAAGGATTTTAAAAATTAAATAAGGGAAGTAGAAGAAAAATTGGGAAGAGAAATGAGTGATGTAAGAAAATCATGAAAAATGAATCAATACCTTGATAAAGGAGATACAAAAATATAAAAAAAACAAAAACAAAAACAAATTCACACCTTAAAGAATAGAACAGGCCAAATTTCGTAAAAGAGGTGCAAAGGCCAATGAGAAAAGAATTCCTTGAAGGACAGAGCCAGCCAAATGAAGGGGTAGCTATGGGAATTCATTAAGAAAGAAAACTCCTTGAAGGGTAGAGTTGGTCAAATAGAAGAGAAAGTACGGGGATTTACTGAAAATAATTCCTTAAAAATCTAAATTGAGCAAATGGAAGCTAATGACTTTGTAAGAAAACAGGAGACAGTGAAACAGAATCACAGAATGAAAAAAAAAATAGAAGACAACATCAACTATCTCATTGGAAGAGCAACTGACTTGGAAAGGGAATCCAGGAGAAATAATTTAAAAATTGTAACTAATTGAAGACCACAATCAAGAATGGACCCTACTTATCATTTTTTAAGAAACTGTCAGGGAAAGCTGCCCTGATATTCTGGAACAAGAGGTTGTGATAGGGATTGAAGGAATCCACAGATCACCTATAGGTTCCCAAAATGAAGACTGCCAGGAATTTTGTGTCCAGATTCCAGATCCCCTAGATCAAGGAGAAAATGTTGCAAGTTGCCAGAAAGGAGCAATTTGAGTATGGTGGAGCAACAGTCAGGATGACATTCTACTTCTACATTAAATGATCATAGAGTTTAAAAAATGATATTCTGAAAGACAAAGAAGTTAAGATTTTAGCTGGCAATCACCCACCCAGCAGGACTGAATGTAATTCTTTCAGGAAAAAATTGAAATTTAATAAAATAGAGGACTTTCAAGCGTTCTTAATGAAAAAATCAGAGCTGAATGAAAAATTTGATATTCAAATACAAGAATCAAGAGAAACGTAAAAAGGTAACTAGGAAAGATAAATCATAAGGGACTTAATACATTTAAATTGTTTACATTCCTACATGGAAAGATGTTAATTATAACTCAAAATATAGACAGAGAGCACAGATGTGAGTTGAAGAAAAAGGATTGATATCTAAAAAAATAAAATAAAATGAAGGAGTGAGAGAGAAATGCATTGGAAGAAAGAGAAAGAGAGAAGTATAATGAGGTAAATTATCTCACATAAAAGAGGAAAGAAAAAGTTTTTACAGTGGAGAGGAAGACAAGTGAGATTAGGTGAGAACAGTGAGTGAACCTTACTCTCATTAGAATTGGATAAAATAAAGGCCTCATTTCTAAAATATATAGAGAATTGACACAAATTTATAAGAATTCAAGCCATTCTCCAATTGATAAATGGTCAAAGGATATGAACAATTTTCAGATGAAAAAATTAAAACTATTTATAGTCATATGAAAAGGTGCTCCAAATCACTATTGATCAGAGAAATGCAAACTAAGACAACTCTGAGATACCACTACACATCTCTCAGATTGGCTAAGATGACAGGAAAAGATAATGACAAATGTTAGAGGGGAGGTGGGAAAACTGGGACACTGATACATTGTTGGTGTAACTCTGAGCGGATCCAACCATTATGGAGAGCAATTTGGAACTATGCTCAAAAAGTAACCAAACTGTGTATGCCCTTTGACCCAGCAGTGTTTCTACTGGACCTATATCCCAAAGAGATCTTTTTAAAGGAGGGAAAGGGACTTATATGTGCAAAAATGTTTGTGGCAGCCCTTTTCGTAGTGGCAAGGACTTGGAAACTGAGTGGATACCCATCAATTGGAGAATGACTGAATAAATTATGGCATATGAATGTTATGGAATATTATTGTTCAGTGAGAAACAACCAGCAGGATGATTTCAGAGAGGCCCAGAGAGACTTGCATGAACTGATGCTGAGCGAAGTGAGCAGAATCAGGACATCATTATACACAGCAACAAGACTATAGATGATCAATTTTGATGGACGTGGCTCTCTTCAACAATGAGATGTTTCAAACCAGTTCCAATTGTTCAGTGATGAAGAGAGCCATCTACACCAAGAAAGAGGCCTGTGAGATCTGAATGTGGACCACAATATAGCATTTTCATGCTTTCTGCTGGCATTTTGTTTTCCTTCTCAGGTTTTTGTTTTGTTTTGTTTTGTTTTCTTGTAGATCCAATTTTTCTTGTACAGCAAGATAACTGTATAAATATGTATACATATACAAAAAAAAGAATTGGGTAAAATTCAATTGGGTATAGAAATCTATCTTACCCTATAGTAAAATAAGAGGAGAAAGGGATAAAAAAAGAGGGGTGATGGTTAAAGGGAGGGCATATTAGGAGAGCAATAGAAGCAAAATATTTTTGAGGAGGGACAGAAGAGAAAGAATAAAATAAATGGATGGGAACATTGAGCAATAACAATGAGAATAATTTTGAATTAAGTTTCTCTGATAAAGGTTTCATTTCTCAAATTGTGTGCACATATGTGTGTGTGTGAAATTTATAAAGATAGTAGCTATTTTCCAATTGATAGCTATATGAGAAGGTACTCTAACTCACTATTGATTGGAAGATTGCAAACAGAAACAATTATAAGGTAATGCCTTATACTTATTAGATTTGCTAATAGGACAGAAAAGGAGAATGAAAAATGTTGGAAGGAGTAGGGGAAAAAATGAAGCATCAATGTACTGTTGGTAGAATTGTGAATTGATTGAATCATTCCTTAGAACAATTTGAAATTACACCTAAAGAACCATGCATAGTCTTTGATTTAGCAGTGCCACTACTAGATCTGTATCCAGAAGGATATTTAAAAAAACAAAAAGGGAAAGAATTTATATGCATAAAAATATATATAGCAACTCTTTTCTGGTGGCACAGAGTTGGAAACTGGGAGGATTCCCATCAGTTGATGAATGGTTGAATAAATTGTACCAGATGATTGGGAGGCAATACTACTGTGCTGTAAGAAATGATGAGCAGGATGCTCCCATAAAAACCTGGAAAGACTTCTATGCTCTGTTGTAAAGTAAAATGCACTGTGTACAAATTAATACTAATATTGTAAGATAATCAGCTATGAATCACTTAGGTATTCTCAGCAATGCAATGATCCAAGACAACTCTGAAAGACATGAAAAAAACATGCTATCCATTCTCAAACAGAATTGATGGTGTCTGAATACAGATTGAAGCATACTTTTTAAACTATATTTCCCAGAGTTTCTTTTTTTAATCTATATTTTATTTCACAAAATGACTAAATATGGAAATATATTTTGCATGACTACACAAGTATAATCTATATCAAATTGTTTGCCTTCTCAAAGAGGGGGGTAAAAAGGGAAGAAAGAAGAGATTTTGAGACTCAAGATTTTAAAAATGAATGCTAAATATTGTTTTCACATGTAGTTAGGGAAAATAAAATGCTAAATAATTTTTTAAAAAATAGAAGATCATTAATACTAAAAAAAAGCAAGTGGTTAATTGTGGGAATGGGCTCAGGCCGGTGACTCAGTTCTAAAACTAGCTCAGTTTCCTTTCTATTCAATTATTGTTCTAATCTAGCTTTCATCCTATGAAAACACTATTCAGTTATGGGAATTGGGAGAAAACTTTATTACATTGTTTGAACCTACCCTGTGTTGCTGGGAAGCTGGACCACCTCCATTTATTCCTTAGACACCCTTAGTAATGCACCTCAGTTATACTGACCATAAACCCAATAAGATATGAAAAGTGATACAAGTATTTTTCCCCCAAAGGGATCCACATGTGCAAAAATGTGGCAGCCCTTTTTTTTGCAGTGGCTAGAAACTGGAAACTGAATGGATGCCCATCAATTGGAGAATGGCTGAATAAGTTATGGTATATGAATGTTATGGAATATTATTGTTCTGTAAGAAATGACCAGCAGGATGATTTCAGAGAGGCCTAGAGAGACTTGCATGAACTGATGCTGAGTGAAATCAGCAGAACCAGGAGATCATTATACATGGCAACAACAATACTATATGATGATCAATTCTGATGGACATGGCTCTCTTCAACAATGAAATGTTTCAAACCAGTTCCAATTGTTCAGTAAAGAAAGCCATATACACCCAGAGAGAGGCCTGTGGGATCTGAATGTGGACCACAACATAGCATTTTCATGCTTTCTGTTGATGTTTGCTTGCATTTTGTTTTCCTTCTCAGGTTTTTTTTTCTCTCTAGATCAATTTTTCTTGTGCAGCAAGATAACTGTATAAATATGTATACATGTATTGGCTTTATCATATATTTTAACACATTTAACATGTATTGGACTACCTGACATCTAGGGAAGGGGATGTAGGAAAGGAGGGAAAAATTTGGAGCATAAAGTTTTGCAAGGGTCATTGTTGAAAAATTACCCATGCATATGCTTTGTAAATAAAAAAGCTTTAATAAAAAATAAATTAAAAAAAGTATTTTCCCCCCATAATCATATATCTCTAGCTATACATATATCAGTTCTGAAAACTAACCCCATACTGATCAATCAACTATTGTTCCCACGTTCCTTTAATTACCTACAAACACTTGGAGGGAGTGGGACTTTCTGATTTCAGGAATTTGTAACTGTTTAGTCTCTCTCTTAGTACTTGGAAAATCTTAATCCTTCTAATTAGATATCAGATTACCTAATTTTGAATTCTGATTGCTTCTTTTAATTAACCTCATTCAATTAATTGTTTTAATGTATAAAAATCTGTCTCTCCCTATATTGGGGGTCCAGTGATAACGCTGAGAAAGGTTATTGCTCCCCATTTGTTAGGCAATTGGCATGTATTGCTTAATAAATCAATAGGCTTGGAAGTTTGAATCTCTGTTCCCTTAGTCATTTCATCTTTTGACTGCCATAGAAATAAAGGACAAAGCTGTCAATTCTAGATATATGTGCAGAAGGTATATTGCCCAACCTGACAGACCTAGCCCAGTGAATGAACTAATAGAGTTCCCTGAGCTAGCATTTGGAGCTAATCCCAATCACCTTGATCTTCTGCAGAAATTTCAACCATGGAAAACTCCATTACTCTTCTAGCATTTTCTTATTGAGATAAATATATACAATCAACCATTCAAATAGCATTTATACTGTGTATAAATATACTATGCTCCAGATACTGTGCTGGGGTTACAAAAAAGACCTTATATTCACAGAGATGAATGTGTTCTCCTGGCTAAACAACTTGAGTTTAATAGACTGGTTTTTTGTTTTTCAGCTATGTGGCACAGTGTGCAGAACAATGGACTTGAAATAAGGGAGACTGATTTTAAATCTGACCTCACATTCTTACAAGACATGTGATCCTGGAGAAGTACTTAAACCTCTGTCTAACTCATTTTCCTCAATTATAAAATGGGGAGAAATATATCACCTATTTTCCAGGTTGTTGAGTGTGTGAAAGTGCTATGTAAATACTAGCTATTATTATAGAATGACCACTTTTGCTGCAGTTGACTTTCCACACTCACCCTACTAGACTGCTCATTAACTTTCTATTTAATAAAGCTAAGGTTAGACACCATCTCAATTTCAGCTTTGAAAATACAATTTTATGAAAACATGCATGGGATAGATAGAATACTGGATTTGGAATATGTGAATTCACATCCTGAATTTGTAACAAATGATCTATTTGATCTAAGACAATGCATTTCAGTATTTTGTTTTGTAGCTTTTGGGAAATTTAGTATCTTTAATGTCCTCTTCTGGTCCTATGTTCTATTACCTTATGACTTAGAAAAAAATTCTTCCTGCTTAGATGAAGACTTTTCTCTTATCTCTTCTCTATGCTTAGAGCACAAATTTCTATCACATTTATTTTTCAGCAGTTCTTGGTTCAAAGCTTATAGAACTGAGCAGCTTTTATAGAGCACCTCAGTCCAATAGGTATTGGCTCTCTGCTTTTATAAAGCTTGAAAACTCGAAGAATTCCTGGAAAACCTGTCTTTAAAACCTAGATATAATATAAAAAACAAATATATTTCTGTGTTCTGTATTCTATATTCTAGGGAACTTTACCCATTTGCTTTAATATTGAAAAATAATAGATAAAAATATCCCATTTGTAATGTTGGTCAAAATAATATAATGATAGAAATATGCCCTGCTAGTGCTTTCAAACTTTGAAATGAACTGGACCCATGCCAGGATATTTCTGCAAATGGCAAGCTGTCTATGCCTCCAGGGCAGTGCAGCAGAGCTGTAGGCATGATAAAACAGTTACCTGGGGAGAAGAAAATTTCTAGCTCTCTCTCCTTCTTCCCTGGGTAGAAGGAACTCTTGACCTTTAAGTGTAAACTGGAGTAAGGCAAAAAGCCTCTATGGAGTAGAGAGATAGCACCCCAAAGGAATGTAATGAGTAAGGAAATTTGTGATGAGAACAATATGAAAAATGATAAACTCTAAAAGGAGTACTAAGTGGAATAAAAAATTAGGCATGATATGGCTCTATGTGAAGAAAAAAAAATAAATGAAGACAAATTTCCTGAGAATGACTCTCCAAAAGAAGTTTAGAGAAAATCCTAAGGTAAAATTAAAGGAAATAATAGATGAAGTTCTTTTATTAAATAATCCCAAATAACCAATTTTCCTTCCTTCCTTCTCCCTCCCTCACCCTCCCTTGTCCTCCTTTGCTCTTGCTCTCAGACTCACTTTCTCTCTATCTTTTTCCCTTGCTTCTCTTCTTTTTCTTTCCTTTTTTGGGGTTATCCTGGATAATAATAATTTGAGTTCATGATGATCCTGACACAGAAAGATTCTGAAGAGCCTTTTGAATCACTGAAGAAATATTAATCAATCAACCAATATGCATTTATAGTCATTGCATTTACCATATTTACTACAGTAAAACATTGCTTTAAAAGCTGGAAACTGAGGTTAAGAGATGTTAAATGACTTGCTCATGATCACAAAGCCAGTAAATGTCTAAGGCAGAACTTGAATTTAGATCTTAATGACTCAAAATCCAATGTCCTATCCATTATGTCAACTTGCCTCCCAAATGAAGAAACTTGATTGTAAGTTCATAATTAAAAAAAAACACACACAAAAAATCAGTAAGTAACCTAATAATAAAAAAGCTTAACAGAGATCTGTTAATAAGTGAAGTGTGACAGTGGTTAGAAAGCTAACTTTGTAATGAGAAGAGCTCAAATCAAGTTCTGTCTTTGGTATGTAAGATGTGTAACTTCTCAATACTGTAGGCAACTCCCTAAAACTTCAAGTTTCTTGTCCAAATAAATAGGTGGAGAGTTTTCTACTGGGTCCTCCAAAGTTGATGTGATCATAGAAACATAGTAATCTTTTTTCTATCCCCATTTATATAGATAGATAAATAAATGGAGTAAGACAGACAGAGATGGAGAAGGAGGGGAAGAGAGACAAAGACAGAGACATAAAGAGAGAGACAAAGAGGAGGAGAGAGACAAAGAGGAGGGGAGAAAAAGACAGACAGAGACAAAGAGAGACACAGAAACAGACAGAGGGGGAGAGAGAGGAGGGAACAAGGAGAGAGAGAGAGGAAATACTGGGGCACAGGTTTAAAAAATAACTTCACAGTTACAAGAAGGAGGAGTTAGTGCTATTAAAAACACTTTATTTGAAAAAATCTGAAGAGATTTAGTGGATTTCAAGTCCAACTGTGAATCAAAAGTGGAATATGGCAACGAAAAAAAAACAATTAATACAATTTTATCCTACCTTAAGAAAAGTATATAATATCTTGTAACAATGCAGCACTCAGATTCTCCATCTGTTATTTCTCTCTTATTTTTCATAAACATCGAGCCTACTAAGTATGAAATTGCATATATGAAAATATAGCTTTATGAGAATAGCCCTCTCCTCAAACAACTTATATTCTACTGACAGAAAACATGTGTTCATATAAGAAACAGAGGAAAAATAATTTCAGGTTGGAGTTGGAGTATGGGATGCAAAGGGGAATAAGGAAGGCATAAAATAAGAGGTATAATCTGAGTTGAATTTTGAAGGATGGACTTCCTTCCGGGGGTGGAGCCATGGTGGCGGAGATCAGACAGGATTCTCTGTAACCTCCTCTAACCTCCCCTCAAACCAACAAAATATGAAGCCTCTAGACTGATTCTGAAGCAAAAAAATCCACAATATCCGGAGAGCAACGCGATTCTAGAAGAAGATACTCTGGAGGAACCTCAAAACAGGTCTGTTTTAATGGGGCAGGGGGTGGCCTGCTGAACCCAGACTGCAGCACAGGGAGACCGGGGCAGGGAGCTGGAGCAGAGAGCTGGAACAGGAGTCAGAACAGGAGTGGGAGCGTTGCGCTTTTCACACACCTGGGAGTCTTCTGCTGGCCTCTTGGGCCAATCTGTCCTGATTGTGGGCAGGTGGTTTGGAGGGTCTGCCTTTTGAGGGGGATAGATTGTGAACCACTGAACCCCTGATGAGCATCGTAACTAGCTGCCATTACACAGCACCTTAAAGCAATCAATCAAACAACAGGTCTGATAAGCACCAGAAAAAATTCAATCAGCGGAGCTGCCCAGCCCTGACATAATTCAATCAGCAGAACTGCCCAGTTCCTGAAATAACTCAATCAGCAGAACTGCCCCAGGGCAAATTAAAGCAGCTGTCCCACCTTTGCCCTAAACAGACCTCACACCTTTAAAAAAAATGAATAAAAAACCAAAAAGAGCTCTCACCATAGACAACTTTTATGGAGAGAGGGAAGAACAGACCTCAAATCCTGAGGCCCCTAAAGGTAAAGCAACTCCAGAAAAAGCCCCAAAGAGAGACATAAATTGGTCTCCATGTCACAAGGCTTTCTTTGAAGATTGCATAAAAAATCTTAAAAGAGAGTTAGAAGAAACATGGGGAAACGAAATGAGATCACTGCAAAATAAAATAGAAAAAATGGAAAAAGAATGCAGTGAACAAAAAAATGTAATTGGTCAATTGCAAAAGGAACTAAAAACAGTAACTGAAGAAAATAAGACATTAAAAATTAGAATCGAACAATTGGAAATTAATGACTCATCAAGACTTCAAGAATCAGTTGAACAAAAACAAAAAAATGAAAAGATAGAGAAAAACATGAAATATCTCCTAGGAAAAACAACTGACCTGGAAAATAGATCTAGGAGAGACAATCTAAGGATTATAGGGCTTCCTGAAAGCCATGATGAAAAAAAGAACCTGGACACTATATTCCAGGAAATTATAAAAGAAAACTGCCCTGATATTTTACACCCAGAAGGCAAAATACTCCTTGAAACAATCCACCGATCACCTCCTGAAAGAAACCCAAAAATTAAGTCCCCCAGAAATATCGTGGCGAAATTCCAGAACTATCATACCAAGGAAAAGATATTACAAGAAGCCAGAAAGAAACAATTTAAATATCGGGGAGCTACAATTAGGATCACACAGGACCTAGCAGCTTCTACTTTGAAGGATCGTAGGGCCTGGAATCAGATATTCCGAAGGGCAAAGGAACTTGGATTACAGCCAAGAATAAGTTACCCAGCTAGAATGAGCATTATCTTCCAGGGAAGAAGATGGTCTTTCAATGATATAGGAGAATTTCACCTATTTCTACTGAAAAGACCAGAACTGAACAAAAAATTTGATCTACAAACACAGAACACAAGAGAAACATAAAAAGGTAACAAGAAAAAATAACTCTTGAGAACTATATTTATGTTATAGATACTTATAGAATGAGGGTTGATTTTATGAATTGATTATTACATTATGATTATGATATGATTACTGTGATTTTATGATTATTATCATATGATTACTGTGATTTTATGATTATTATTATATGTTTATTGTGATTTTATGAATCTTATGATATGATAAACTGAAAAAGAAATTAGAGGTAGAAAAGGGATAACACTGGAAGAAGAGGAAAAGGAGGTAAAATAAGGGAAATTACATCACATGTAGAGGCAAAGAAAACCTATAATGATTGAGGGGAGAAAAGGGAGGGGAATGAGAATTGGGTTAATCTCCATCTCATCAGATTTGGCTCAGAGGGAATAATAGACGTACTTATAAGGAAACTGGAGGGAAAGGGGGGGAAAAGGGGGTGGGTGGGGCTCTAAAGGGGAAGGATTGTTTGAGGGAAGTGGTTTTCAAAAGCAAAATAGTAGGGAGGAGGGAAAGGGGATAAGAAAGAGAAAAGCATAAGCTAGGGTAAATAAGATGACAGGAAATACAGAATTAGTTATTTTAACTGTGAATGTGAATGGAATGAACTCTCCCTTAAAGCAGAAGCAGATAGCAGAGTGGATTAAAAACCAGAATCCAACAATATGTTGTATACAAGAAACACATCTAAAACATAGAGATACATATAGGTTGAAGGTAAAAGGCTGGAGCAGAATCTATTATGCTTCAGGTGAACAAAAAAAAGCAGGGGTAGCAATCCTGATCTCAGACCAAGTAAAAGCAAAGATAGACTTAATTAAAAGAGACAAAGAAGGAAATTATATCTTCCTAAAGGGTACCATAGATGATGAAGCAATATCAATACTAAACATATATGCACCAAGTGGTATAGCATGGAAATTCCTAGAGGAAAAGTTCAGAGAGATGCAAGAAGAAATAGACAGCAAAACTATAATAGTGGGGGATCTCAACCTCCCTCTCTCAGAACTTGATAAATCAAACCACAAAATAAATAAGAAAGAAGTTAAGGAGGTAAACAAAATGTTAGAAAAGTTAGGTATGATAGATCTTTGGAGGAAATTAAATGGAGACAGAAAGGAGTTTGCTTTTTTCTCAGCAGTCCATGGAACTTATACAAAAATTGACCATGTGCTAGGACACAAAAACCTCAAAATCAAATGCAGGAAGGCAGAAATAATAAATGCATTTTTTTCAGATCATGACGGAATAAAAATCACATGCAATATAAGGCCAGGAGAAAATAGACCAAAAACCAATTGGAAACTAAATAATTTTATCCTAAAGAATGAATGGGTGAAACAGAAAATTACAGACACAATTACTAATTTCATTCAAGAGAATGACAATAATGAGACCACATACCAAAATTTGTGGGATACAGCCAAAGCGGTAATAAGGGGAAATTTTATATCTCTAGATGCTTATTTGCATAAAATAGAAAAAGAGAAAATCAATGAATTGGGCTTGCAACTAAAAAAGCTAGAGAAAGAACAAATTAAAAACCCCCAATCAAATACCAAACTTGAAATCCTAAAAATAAAAGGAGAGATTAGTAAAATTGAAAGTAAAAAAAACTATTGAATTAATAAATAAAACTAAAAGTTGGTTTTATGAAAAAACCAACAAAATAGATAAACCTCTAGTTAATTTAATTAGAAAAAGGAAAGAGGAAAATCAAATTGTTAGTCTCAAAAATGAAAAGGGAGAACTTTCCACCAATGAAGAGGAAATTAGAGCAATAATCAGGAGTTACTTTGCCCAACTGTATGCAAATAAATTTGATAACCTAAGGGAAATGGAGGAATATCTACAAAAATATAGATTGCCCAGATTAACAGAAGAGGAAATAAATTACTTAAATAGTCCCATTTCAGAAAAAGAAATAGAACAAGTCATTAATCAACTCCCTAAGAAAAAATCCCCAGGACCAGATGGATTTACATGTGAATTCTACCAAACATTTAAAGAACAGTTAACTCCAATATTATATAAACTATTCGAAAAAATAGGAAATGAAGGACTCCTACCAAACTCTTTTTATGATACAGACATGGTACTGATACCTAAACCAGGTAAAACAAAAACAGAGAAAGAAAATTATAGACCAATCTCCTTAATGAATATTGATGCAAAAATCTCAAATAAAATATTAGCAAAAAGATTACAGAAAATCATTCCTAGAATAATACACCATGACCAAGTAGGATTTATACCAGGAATGCAGGGATGGTTCAATATTAGGAAAACTATTAACATAATTGACTATATTAATAACCAAACTAACAAAAACATATGATAATCTCAATAGATGCAGAAAAAGCATTTGATAAAATTCAACATCCATTCCTATTAAAAACATTAGAGAGTATAGGAATTAATGGACTTTTCCTTAAAATAGTCGGTAGCATCTATTTAAAACCATCAGCTCGCATCATATGTAATGGTGATAAACTGGAACCATTCCCAAAAAGATCAGGGGTGAAACAAGGTTGTCCACTATCACCATTACTGTTCAATATTGTATTAGAAATGCTAGCCTTGGCAATAAGACAAGAAAAAGAGATTAAAGGAATTAGAGTAGGTCATGAGGAAACCAAATTATCACTGTTTGCAGATGATATGATGGTCTACTTAGAGAACCCTAGAGAATCAACTAAAAAACTATTAGAATTAATCCACAACTTTAGCAAAGTTGCAGGATACAAAATAAATCCACATAAATCATCAGCATTTTTATACATCACCAACAAAATGCAACAGCAAGAGATACAAAGAGAAATTCCATTCAAAATAACTATCAATAGTATAAAATATTTGGGAATATATCTGCCAAGGGAAAGTCAGGATCTGTATGAGCAAAACTACAAAACACTCTCCACACAAATAAAGTCAGATCTAAACAATTGGAAAAACATCAAGTGCTCTTGGATAGGTCGAGCGAATATAATAAAGATGGCAATACTACCTAAACTAATCTATCTATTTAGTGCTATACCAATCAAACTCCCAAGAGATTATTTAACTGAACTAGAAAAAATAACGACAAAATTCATCTGGAAAAACAAAAGGTCAAGAATTTCAAGGGAATTAATGAAAAAAAATGCAAATGAGGGTGGCCTAGCTGCACCAGATCTAAAACTATATTATAAAGCAGTGGTCACCAAAACCATTTGGTACTGGATAAGAAATAGAGTAGTGGATCAGTGGAATAGGTTAGGTTCACAGGACAAAATACTCAATGACAATTGTAATCTAGTGTTTGATAAACCCAAAGACCCCAGTTTTGGGGATAAAAACTCACTATTTGACAAAAACTGCTTGGAAACTAGTATGGAAGAAATTAGGCATTGACCCACACCTAACACCACATACCAAGATAAGGTCAAAATGGATTCATGATCTAGGCATAAAGAATGATATTATAAACAAATTAGAACAATGTAGGAGGGTTTACCTCTCAGACCTGTGGAGGGGGAAGGAATTTGTGACCAAAGAAGAACTAGAGGTCATCATTAATCACAAAATAGATAAGTTTGACTATATCAAGTTAAAAAGTTTTTGTACAAACAAAATGAATGCAGACAAGATTAGAAGGGTAGCAGTAAACTGGGAAAATATTTTTACATCCAAAGGTTCTGATAAAGGCCTCATTTCTAAAATATATAGAGAATTGACTCAAATATATAAGAATTCAAGCCATTCTCCAATTGACAAATGGTCAAAAGATATGAACAGACAATTTTCAGACAAAGAAATCGAAACTATTGCCGGTCACATGAAAAGGTGCTCCAAGTCACTATTGATCAAAGAAATGCAAATTAAGACAACTCTGAGATACCACTACACACCTGTCAGATTGGCTAAAATGACAGGAAATGATAATGATAGCTGTTGGAGGGGATGTGGGAAAACTGGGACACTGATACATTGTTGGTGGAACTGTGAACGGATCCAACCATTCTGGAGAGCAATTTGGAGCTATGCTCAAAGAGTTATCAAACAGTGCATACCCTTTGACCCAGCAGTGTTTCTACTGGGCCTATATCCCAAAGAGATTTTTAAGGAGGGAAAGGGACCCACATGTGCAAAAATATTTGTGGCAGCCCTTTTTGTAGTGGCAAGAAACTGGAAATTGAAAAGATGCCCATCAATTGGAGAATGGCTGAATAAATTATGGTATATGAATGTTATGGAATATTATTGTTCTGTAAGAAATGACCAACAGGAGGATTTCAGAGAGGATTGGAGAGACTTGCATGAACTGATGCTGAGTGAAATCAGCAGAACCAGGAGAACATTATACACAGCAACAAGACTATACGATGATCAATTTTGATGGACATGGTTCTCTTCAACAATGATGTGATTCAAACCAGTTGTGCTGCGATGAAGATAGTCATATACATCCAGAGAGAGGCCTGTGGGAACTGAGAGTGAACCACAACACAGCATTTTAACGCTTTCTGTGAATATTTCCATGCGTTCTGTTTTCCTTCTTAGGTTGATTTTTTTCTTCTTCTCTTTCTAGATCTGATGTTTCTTGTGCAGTAAGATAACTGTATAGATATGTATACATGTATTGTACTTGTCATATAATTTATCCTATCTAGCATGTATTAGATTACCTGTCATCTAGGGGTGGGGGGCGGGGGGAGGGAAAGGAAAAGCTTGGGAAAAAAAAAGTTTTTTTGCAAAGGTCAATGTTGAAAGGTCACTCATATGTTTTGCAAATAAAAAGCTTTATTAAAAAAAAGAATTTTGAAGGATGTAGTTGAATTTTGATAGGTAGACTTTAGAAGAACTCATTCTAGGGAAAGGGGTACAACTTGTGTAAAGTCAAAGATTGAATATCACATATGAAAGACAACAGATTCCCATGTATAAGAGAGGGATGTATATTAAGGCTGGATTGTCAATGGAAAAATAGGCTGGATTGTGAATGTCATTAATGGTCCAGCAGAGGAACCCTTTGATCACAGAAGCAAGAGAGAATCGTTACAGCTTTTTGACCAAGTGATGACATGGTCAGAATGGTGATTTGTTAATATGTCGTTAATGATATGGAGGGTTGATTGGAAAGGCAAGAAACTAGAAGCAAAGAAACACTTAAGAGGCTATTACACTACTTCTGATTAAAAGTGATCAAGGCCTGAGTAAAGCAGTGTCTATGACAGCAGACATGGTCTATTTCAGATGGTTTGAAGCAATCTGAAACTGTATTCTTCTGACTTTACCTTTGAGAATCTAGTGTTTTCCCAAAACCTTAGGCATCAAAATAGGATGTTTGTGGAGATTAAAAATTAAATTCCAGGAGTATACTAAAGCCAGATCCTCAGGAGTCTGATTCTAAAATTTTCAGTGTGTGCATTTACAATTCTGAAATTTACAAATGATGCAAATCAACACTTGATATATTATTGATGTTTTTATTGACTAGACATAAAAGGGATGAAGAAACTGTTAATGATGAAGATTACACCTAAAAGTATATTAGAGGTACATTTTTCCCCTCTGGAGAGCTGTTTCTTAAACATTTACCAATACATCCTTGCACAAACCAAATAATAAACAATATAATAAAATTCAAAAGGATGATCATTAGGTCCTATTTCAAACTACATAATTCTGTGGGAGATTCCTGAGTCATAAATAATTTGGAAATTGAAGAATATGATTAGCTCTTGATAGATATTAGAATTTAAACCTGCTATTGTTCTATGCCTGATGTTCCTCAGAATGAGAAACCTATGGCCACAGATTTAAAATGTCATGATGCCTATAATATATATTCTCAGCTACAAAATCATTTGACAATATCATATGGCTTTTAGGTGACATGATCATAAGTATTCCCAATTTTGAGAGAAAATTCTGGGAAGATGGTAAAATAGAAAATTCCAGCTTCCCTAAATTTTCTCCATTAAAAAGAGAGAACATCACCTCAAGTGAACATACAATGACAGAAATAAACAAAAGTTAAGGTAAAGGTGTGGTCATCTTAAGACAACTTGAGAGGGCTTCAGGAAAGACCCCATTTCCAGGGGCAAAGATGCTACCTAAGTGAAGAGTATATACCTCCTGGCAAACTGTTGAGACAGCTCAATCAAGCCTCAGGAACTTACATCACACATAGTGTAGGGGTTAGATAGCGAAGCAGAGCATGATTGAAGGACTTTACACCATCACAGGACTGCAGGACCAAATTTGCTGACTAGACACAATCCCCAGCTTGTACCTGGAGCTAGTACACTTTTGGAAAGTACAATAGTAAAGTCATGGGGATATTGCTGGCTTTGGAAACTTGCAGAAGAGCCAGTCCCTGGATTTAATTTCAAGGAAAAGGGGAAGCTCAGAAAACAATCAGTAGAAGGACCCAAAACACTATTTTCTCTACTATAGATATAAAGCCAATTAAAATAATGAACTGTTTAAAATAAAATAAAACAAAATTAAAATGAGTAAGCAAAGGAGAAAGAATCTGACCATAACAACTACTATGGGGATAGAGAAGATCTAGCTTCATCTTAAAAGAAAGTAAAGTTTTAAAAACCACTCCAAACTCAAAGAGAAATGTTAAATGGTCACAAGACCAAAAAAAGTTATTGGAAAAACTTAAAAAGGACTTCAAAAATCAAATAATGGAGGTTGAGGAAATACTAGGGAAAAAAAGCAAGAAAAATTCAAGAAAATTATGAAAAGAAAGCCAACCAATTGGAAAAAGAGATTCAAAAATGTAAGGAAGAAAATAATTCCATGAAAACTAGAATTGGGCAAAGAGAAACTAATGACATCATGAGACACCAAGAAAAAAATCAAAAGAATGAAAAAGTAGAAGAGAATATGAAATGTTTATTTAAAAAAAACTGATCTGGAAAACAGATTAAAAAGAGACAATATTAGGATTTTTGGACTACCTGAAAGTTATGATAAAATATTTTTAATATTACATTTGTTACAATTATATGACAATTGATTACAATTGATTTTATCATGATTGTATACAACATAATTATATTAAAATTGATACAATATTATAAGAAATTATTAAGGAAAATTTCCTTGAAGTTTCAGAACAAGCAATAATAAATATAAATAGAAAAATCCACCAATTGCTACATAAAAAAGATTCCACTAAGAAAACTTACATATATGTATCATAGTGAAGTTTCAGAGCTCCAAAGTTAGAGAAAAATACTGCAAGCAAAAGTTAAAAAAAATTCAAAAACCACAGAACTACAATCAGGATTACACAATACCTATGAGCTTCTATTCTAAAAACCACAGGTTTTGTAACATAATATTTTGAAGGGCAAAAGAAGTAGAGTTGTGACCATAAATTACCCAGCCAAATTGAGTATAATCTTGAATTTTTTTTTTAAAAAAAGGATATTCAATGACCTGAAAGACTTTTTAGCTATTTGTGACACAAAGACCATGACTCAAAGGAAAATTCAACATATAAGATTCAGGAGAAACAGGAGATAAACATTAAAGAACAATTATAAGGGATTTAATAAGTTCAAATTAATTACTTCTTATATATGAACATATCAGTTCTCTTAAGACTAACCATTTGGGTAGTTTGAAAGAAAGATGTACTAAGATAAATAAAATGAGTTGATTAAAAAATAAAACTGGGTAGGGAGAGGTTAAAAAAGAGCAATTATTTCATACAAATGAGGAATAAACAGGAAAACTGATACAGAAGAAGCAAGTAGGGATGGAGAGTTAGAAGGGTTGGAAACGTGCTCTCACTGGAAATGAGTTAAAGAGGGAACAACATATACATCTAGAATGGTATAAAATTCATCTAATTTTATAAAGAAATAAGAGTTAAAGGGGATAGTATAAGGGAGAGACTTTTAGAAGGGTGTGTAAAGTAAGAATTATGAGTATGAAGGGAGAGGATATGGGAAAGACTCTTAAAGGAGTAGTTTGATTAGGGTGAAAGGTGGGAAGAGAGGATAAGGGAGAGACTCTTAGAGGGTAGGCAAAATAAAGATTAGGAGGGCAAAGTAGTGTTTAGGAGTAAATTAAATAAAAAGGGCAAGAAGGATAATAAGGAAAATTGGATGGAGGGAAACACACAACTAGTCATGATAAGTTTAAATGTGAATGGAATGAATTTACCCATAGAAGAGATTTAGATAGAGATAAACATGGAAACTACACTTTGTGTCACCAATATTATTCAATGTTGTTTTAGAAAGGCTAGCAATAATAATAAGAGAAAAAAAAAGAAATAGAAGGAATCCAAATGAGAAATAAGGTAACAGATTATCTTTTTTTGAAGGCAATATGATGATACATACAATATGATATGAAATCATAAAGAATCAACTAAAATTATTTGAAACAAATATTTTAGCAAAGTAGTAGGATGTAAAATAAAGCTATACCAATCATCAGCATTTTTATGTTTCACTAACAAAACATTGTAAGAAGAGATAGCAAGAGATATCCCACTTAATATGTGTAGATAATATAAAATTCCTGGGAGTTCCTGGGCTTGTTTTGGCAGGTATATTATCTGAACATAATTATAAAATATTCCTTATAAGTCAAGTCAGATTTCAAATAACTGGAGAAATATTCATTGTTTATGGGTAGGCAAAGCCAATATAATAAAAATGGCAATTTACCTAAGTAATTTTTAATAACTTAATTGGGATGGCATTGAATAAATCAGTTGATTTATTCAATGCCATCCCAATTAAATTATTAAAATATAATTTTTGAGTTAGAAAAAAATAATAGCATTCATTTGGAAGAACAAAAGGTCCAGAATTTCAAAGAAACTAATGGAAAAATGTAAGGGAAGGAGGGTGTGTGTGTGTGTGTGTGTGTGTGTGTGTGTATATATATATATATACATATATATATACATGCATATGTTACATACATATTCACACGCATACTTATATTCACGTTCAATTGTAGCTTTCTCTAGGGTGGGGTGGGGAAATAAAAGTACACAGCAGTGAACAACAGAAAATGTAGAAGGAAGCACAAAAAAGCTGGATAGCTTTGAAAACTGTAGTATTTATTAAAACTTTCTTTTTAAATATAAACAGTCTGGAATGGAAATTTATATTGAATCCTCTATATTCTTTGTATGAGAACTTTTTTATTTTTCCATTTTGTATTTAAATTTAAAATGAATAAAAAAGTAAAATTTTTAAAAGTTCTCAATTTTAAGTTGTCTTTGTCTCACTAATTCCAGAGGCTAAGCAGGCACTCAAGTGGATTGGCACTTTAGAGATACCATGGCCTAAACAGTCTTTCAACAGTTGAATTCTCATCTCTAAAATTTTAACTAGGCTATAAAAACACAATCTTGTTGGTGGAAAAAAACCTGGACAGATTATATCAGAAAGAAATGTTCACTTTATGCAGTTAAATACAGTCATCTGAGCACTTTCTCACAATGTATCATTTATTAATATCGAGCCACTTTACTTACCAAAAAAAAAAAAAAAGAAAAGAAAAAAAAAAAAAACCCAAAAAACAAAATTAAACAATCCAATTATTCACAGCTGTGGCCTTAGTTTTCCCAAATCAAGTCATCTCAAATTCTTTAAAAGTGAGGATTTTTATCTAATGGCTTTTAATAATCTGGCTGCTCAGTTGAGAACTTCTCAGATTCAGCTCTCTCATTCCCAACAAAACAAAACCAAATCTAAAAAGGAGTGTTAAGAACTCATGATATTACAGGAGGAAATGCCACAGGCAATAAAAGCCACATAGTAGTTGGATTTGGAATGAAACAGGAGATATATCGTTTTCCTTCCAAATGACTACCCTCAATAATACTTTGCTTTCTGAGACTTAGAAAGTTAAAATAACAAACCGTGGCACATCATATTTTAAAGGATTGACCTCAGCTCCTGCAGAGAGGAAAGTTACCCAGGAGCACCTGTACTCTTCCATTTACATGATTACTTTTTCCACTGCTGAACCTTCTGAATATCAAGTCCCTTCTCCGTGAGAATACCAGGAGGCTCTCAATGCCAGCCACAAGGATTTTGGGTTATAAACTGCTCTTGATATTCTCCTGTTAGTATTGGACTTCATATTCTTAGCTACATTGTTGCTAAAATAAGTTGCTCTTTTTTTCCTAGCAGACTTGCCAAAGCCCCGTTGGAATGCATTTGTGTTATCCTTTTACTAACAGAATTCCTGTAACATTCACAATGACCTAATTGAGGCTCTTGGCCCCAAAAAATGACACGTTTATGAAAAACTAGGAAAGAGGTTAGAGACAGTCCCTTAGAAAAATAATTCTTCTGACCTCTTTCCCTATCAGCCTTCACCTTTCCCTTCAAAAAAAAAATTGTGATTAAAATGAGTTTGTTCTCACATCCTGTTCCTCAACTGTTTATAAAACACTGACCATAATTCAAAAGATTCAGACACAAGCATTCAAAGGGTAAAATAATCATTTGCTATATGAGCAACATCACTATCTTTCTGCTTATATTTATATGAATTGTAATCTGTATTACACTCATATTTATCCTGGATGTAATATGGTGGAGCTAAAATGACTATTGATGTTTGAATTACAAGACCTGAATTCAAAACCCAGCACTATAACTATTGTAATTTGTATTTTAAAGAATTAAATTATATCCCTTCACAGTGTAAGTTGACTAGACAAGAGCCCCTGTGCTCCTCTCACTCATGCACATTAACTATTTTTTCTACTGCTGAGCAGCCCCCATATAAAGTTCTATTTCCATGTAACTACATGTTATGACTTTGGACAAATCACTTAGTATCTAATATTCCTTAGTTTCCTCTTCTGTTTTATGAAGGGTTCCAACTAATGATCTCTCCAATTGGAGATCTATGGTCCTAAGTTCTGCTATGGATTTTAATTTGGATAGAGAATCTAGAAATTAAAGACAGAGGGAAACTAGAAATCTAAAGAAAATTAAATTAAATTGTCATTAATTTCTCAGATAAAATATAATCCTGGGGAGAACAAAAATTACCAGTTCTGATTTCTGGAGCAGGTGCCTCAAATTTTTTTCCTGTAACAAGCAACAAGGAACATGGTTTCAAATCAAGTCTTAGTTACAACCTACAGGTAGCACCTGGCCCAATCCAGGGACAGAAAACAGCACCTGTCTATTCAGGCAAAGAATATTAATTATTCGCATATCTGTTTTCTCTTTCTTCTCCATGGTCTCCCTGTGACTTTCCAATGTAGACAAATATACCTGACGTAATGACCAGCAATGAAGACTTGGGGAAATCTTTGAAAAGTCACATAACTTGGAACTCTGATTTAATTAGGGAGGGAAAAATTCTGAAAGAGATTTCAGACATGAAGGGCAAGGAAGACTTCATTGGAGGACACATACCAAGAACATTATTCTGTGAGGAGGAGGAGAAGGGAGGTAAGTCACCCAACTAACTATAATATAATTGCTGAAAAGAACCCCATAAGGGCAGATGGAAAGGGGGCTGGATGGATCATGGCTGGAGAAGACTTCATCTGCTATGAGGAAGTATCTGGAGTTTTCCTATTTTAACTAATCTTGATAAGTAGGGGTTAAGAGCAGCAGCTTGGCCTCATGAGCAGCTTTTTAAACTGTGGGTCATAACAGTCTTATTATTAACGTGGGTGTCACAAAATTATGATTTATTATCATAAATATCTAATTTATATATTTATTTTATATATCTATATTATCTGGCATTATGTAAGAATTTCTCAAATGAAAAGGTGTCTCAAGTGGAAAAAGTTTAAGAAACCCTGATCTAATGGATAGGTAATTGGAATCTAAGTCAGGAAAACCTAAATTAAAGTCCTACCCTTAACATACAGTGGTTGTGTGGCTCTTCACAAATCAATTAAGCTCTCCATGGCATAGGGAAAACTTTAAGATTCTGAACTGAGAAAAAGCTGTTGATCAAGTCTGATTACAAAAAGAATCAAAAAGAAAAGTCAAGAAACAAAAAACAAAAAAAAAATGGTGTAATCTCAGTAGTTTTCTACCTAACAAAAATGTATAAATATTATCAGCACCCTTTAACTTTTGAATCATTTAGGCAAAGTTTCCATTGCCCCACCCAAGTTGGGACAGATGCTATGGCTTGTATTTCATGAACTGCAATTCTTATTCAGGGTAATTAAATTCCATTAAATCAAAGGTTCCTCAATAGGGGGATAATTTGTTTGTTTGTTTTTTCCAAAATGAGAACCTCAAAGAGAAACAATTGAGCCTCATAGGTTGGTTGAGCAGATTTCCAGGGAAAGTTGTCCATCAAAGCTTGAGTCCAATGTGGAGGGAAGATATCAGAATAAATGATTCCCAAAGGGAAGAAGATAACGTCTTTATCAGTAACTGGAAAATTCAGTTTTCTGTCTACTAAATGAGTAACTCCTTCACACAGACCCACTAGACCACAATAACAGAATTCTCAGAAATCAATTACTTATCAAGCATTCTCAAAGGTGTAAAAGTCAAACAGCTGAATCTGAGTTTCTTCTGATATTCTGAGCACATATAATGAAAAGGGAATGAGCATTGAATGCACCTTGATACCTCTCTCTGTTCTTATCCCACTTCATTCCCTTACCTGCACAGGTCTCCCCATCGTAGGTTTCACACACCCATTCATGGCACTCACAGAGAGGCCCCAGGTATATGCCAGGTTCTGTCACGTGACAGATGCAGATTCCGCAGTCACAGCGGCCTCGGCCATTGCACAGCTGGCTCCCGGGTGGTTGTCCTGGTGCTCTGCACCTGCGTTCTGCTTCCGCCTGGGACAACCTACAGATAGCACCTGGCCCGCTCCTACATGGACAAAAAACAGCACCTGTCTATCCTGACAAAGAATATTAATTATTCGCATCTCTATTTCTTCTCCCTCTGCTCCACTGTCTCCTCATGGCTTTCCAACGCAGACAAATAGACCTGATGTAATGACCGGCAATGAAGATTTAGGGAAATCTTTGAAAAGTCACGTAACTTGGAACTCTGATCTTCACTACTGACTCGGGAGAGACTTTAATTATTTCTCTTGAAACATCTGCTACCCTAATTTACCTTGAGCCGGCTCAGGCCACCCCAGAGTGTTCATCATTTTCCTTGGAGTATGCAGAGAGCAGCAGTGTCTGCTTGCCAAGGGCCACATCCACCATCCCTTAGGATGCAGTAATTTCTCAGAAGGTCTGCCCAGTGGCCTGGCAGCTCATGAATTTGCCTGGTTCCCTAGTGGACTAAGGTAGCCCCACTCTGCCTAGCAGCCCTTGAATAACCTAGAAAAGCCAGGACAGTAGCTGAAAGTGGAGAAATGTGTTTGCCCTTGAACTTTTTTTGTCTCTGAATCATACACGCATGTTTAAGTTTGAATAAATTAATCCAGTGTGTGGCACTTAATTGTTTTTCTTTTAATTCCCTTGAAAACTTTTTCCTTTGAAAACCCATGAAAACTTATAGAAAGCTTTATTTGTGGTGAAGAGTGAGAATAGATCCAAAGTGACAACAATATTAATAGCTAGATGTTTACTTTCCTAATAGTTTTTATTAAAAAACAAATTTAGCTAAGACAAAGATAATATAAATATATTTAAAACAGTATAAATTACACAAATTTTGCATTGTTGAAATAAATCTCATAATGCCTTTTGCAATGTTATGTATATTCCCTGTGAAAATCTCTTTATATTACTGTCATTAGGAGAAATTTCATTATAGATTTTTACAATGTGAAGTAATTTTATTTAGCCTGCCTCATGATATATGTGAATCTCTCTAAAAATAAGTTTTATAATAATGAGCGTTTTACTGGATACATATTTCTCCCTGTACATACATATATTCAGGGAAAACATATTTTTACACATATATTTGTACAGAGGAAAAAAAAACAATCTAGGAATCTGAATAGAAGTCTGGATTTAGAGAAAGAAATGAGAAAAGGTTGAAAATGATTTTTCCTATTTCAAATTAGGAACTTTTGCATAATTGGGATAACTATTAGGTTCAACTGGGACTTGCCACATCAAGCAACTGTCAAACACCTATATCTTTTAGGATAGTAAACCCAACTTACCTCAGGGATGGTGAAAAACCTTGGGGAACAGCTGATGACACAGTGAAGAAAAGGGATGAAGCCAGCAGTAAGAATTTACTGAGACTCTGCGTGTGCATGATGAGATATCCCAAGTTGTTTGAGGAGCAGGTCTGCCCTTCTGCAAGGTAGGGGTGGTACAGGCAAAGGCTCCAGCAGCCAGGCAAGCAAACAGACAGACAGAAGAACAGATAGACAGCCAGACACCTTGGTTTAAAACTGCCAGAGCTGGCCAAAATGGACTTGAAGCTCTTCTCCGTGCTACAAGTGCCTTTGATTAGCTGCCTGGAAGGATTTGGGCAGCAGCCGCACTCCTCTGGGCGGGATGTTGGTGCCAAACCCTAAAGTTTACAGTCTAGGCAGGGAAGTAATTAGAAACAGTTGTACAAGCAGATGGTTTATTTTGACATAAAAAGTGTCCTGTTCACAGATTTGAGAAAGCTATCTAGTTTTTCAAATACAGGCACCATAAATATTTGAACAGGGAATATTTGGACTTAGTTTATATGAATGATTATGTTAGACAATCTATGAGATGTGATGGGGTGTGGGGGGGAAGCCCACAATGATCAGAAAACATTAGTGGTAACAGCAGCCTGATGATTTTCAGGAGGTATCCTCTGTCATTTTGCTGATGAGTGGGAGACCTTAAATTGTCATCTTTTTTTTTCTTGTAGAAAACTCAGTCTTGTTTCCTCAGTTTTAAATTATAATTCTTCATTTCCTTGATTTTTTTAAAAGTGTGGTTTGGGATTTTCTACTTTCTCATCTACTGGCATGTCACAGAACAGTACTTCTGAGTGTGACAGTCAAAAACCTAGATCAGCCAAATCACAGAAATCTTCCCTCCCCCATCTCTCCATGGAATTCACTCTTCAATTGACTTTTCAGGTGGTTGGAACACCCAAGTTTTGACCAAAGTTTTTCCCCAAGAGGTACACCTGGGATGAAGCAGTGTAAAATGAAGGAATTTGTATTCATTTTTAATTCTATCTGTACACTTGTGGCTCATTTATGCTTCCTTAGGCAGTTATAACAGATGCACAATTCAAGAAAGTAGCTGGGCCTTTGCTTTAGTCCCTCTGCAGGTAAGATTCCACTTTAATTGTTATTGAGGCTAACAGGGGAAGGGAAGAATCAGACTCATAATCTGAATACAATTTATTACTGAATATTTTGATAATTTTGATAGATGATGGGGTGATGCTTTTGATGAAGGAAAACTAATTATTATGTTGAAATAGGGGTCCTATTTTTCTTGGAAATCTCTTTTAAGAATTAAAGCTTTCCAAAGTCATTTTAATCTCTAGTATTTTCACAGACTATGGTATTCTATAAAAAAAAAGTACAGCTGTGAAATAAATATCTATCTGTTAGAAAACATTTAAATTCTCAGATCACTTTCTTTCTGTGACTCACAGAAGAAACATTTCCAGTAATTTAAAATAGTTGTATTATAGCTGACACTGTGACTCAGTAGAATATCTTTTGTCCTCAGGATCTCTGTCAAAATACCATGAATAACTTAAAATGTACTGTGTGATTAGCAGACAGTCTGGTGCCTTGTACTTTTCTGGAGACAACTCACATATCTGATTTGTAGATTTTAAAAACAGTAACCACCTACTACTATTTCAAGGGCTAACTTATTTAACTTCGGGACTGGTAGGGATGTGGAGGCAGGACATATGAAAAGTTAAAAAAAAAAAACCACCCACAAAAGATACATAGAATCATAAATTCTTAGTGTTCTTAAAAAAACCTTTAAGTATAATGTAATTCAACTTCTACAAAAAAGTATGAATTTTCTCCAAAGTGATAAAAACAATGAAAATCTTGTCTCTGCTTAAGTAACTCTAAGGACAGAAGACTTACTACCTCACAGGAAAACCTATTTAATTGTCTGATAACTATATTTTATTTTCTTATGTAAAATTGACTTCCCTGAAATTTTTGTGGTCCCAGTTATGCCATTAGGAGCTTCAGAGAATAAAATAGAACTATTTAACTATTCAATAAAAGCAGTGATCATGAAATTCTTTTGATTCCCCTTATCATGCTCCTTCTACCTCTTCAATGACTCTCTCAAAAGATGGCACCCAGAACCTAATCAAATACTTCAGACATAATCTGGATTTTTAAAAAGAAATATAGCAGCAAAATAATGATCCTTGTATAATATAGCACTTGATTCACATTAGCCTTTGAAAATTAACAAAGTCCAGACTACTAGCTAGTTTTGCTTCTGATATGTGTTGGACCAAATGAGAACACATATGTGAAAGAGCTTTGAAAACTATAAAGCATTATTCTAATGTGATCTATCTTCTCCCTCACTCCCAGTTGCCAATTTGGCAAGGACTGGACAAGTGAGTTCAAACTGGGGAAATCATAACGTTCTTTCAATAGAACACATTGTGCTCTGGATGGGCCCTCGCTACTAGACCTGCCCTGAAACACATTTTTCTAGTCTAGAGAATCTGGGGAAATTCAAGTAAGTTATGGTGATGAGCAATTGCTTTGAATTAACTTTGGCATAAGTCTGGGATGTCACTACGTCTCTGGAACTAAATTCAATATTAAGGTGGCTAAAATTTCCATACCCTTTGAAAAGATGCACTGGCAGGCCTATTTCCCAAAGAGATAAAAAACAAAAACACCAATCCCATTTACACCAAATTATTAATACTTAATACACCAAATTAATTAAATTAATAATTTTGTAGTAGCAAAAATCTGAAAGCAGGGCTAATGTTCTTTAATTGGAGGATGGCTGGACAAATTGTAATATATAAATGGAAATGAATATGATTATATTATAAACAAGAATGTGAGGGATTCAAAGAAACACAGGAAAATTATGTGTTAATGATATTAACACTAAAAGAATAAAAAACTGCTTAATTTTAAATGATCAATTTGAGTCTTGAAAAGAAGATGGTGCCATTTTCCTATGCTTGAAGCCATGTAGAACTGTGGATTAATAACATTGTACATGTTGTTAGATCTAGTGACTAAGTTGGTTAGATTTGCATAACTAATTTTTTTTTTAATTTTTGCTTTTTTGTTTCTGGAAATGACGGTCAATTGACTGCTCTATTGTTTTACCCCCAATCCCTGAGACTTCCCAGATCAGAACAACCTTTCTAAGCCACCATTCTGTTATATGTATTGTATTCCTTATTAGAAAATAAGCTCCTTGAGAGCAGGGACTGTAACACTTTTGTAGTATCCCCAGCGTTTAGCACAGTGCCTGACACAATAAATACTAAATAAATGCTTTTTCATTCATTGTTGGGAATGTAAATTGTTTGGAGGAAAAGATGAGATCTCAAAAAATATAAACAGTAAGTGTTCATTACCTTATACACATGCAGCATTATAATAAGGAAGAGGTAGACAATTATAACATATAATTCCCGTTCTTGGGATTATCGCTCCTCACAATAAGCCAAAACTAGCAGGACACAACCAGGTGTTGCCTTCTGAGAAGCAGGATGTGACAAAAATTGTCACAACTTTCTGTCTATTCCAAGTCACTCTCATCAATTTATAATACAATTCATAGTTTTCTTCTCAACCATAACTTCTGACTCATTTGAATACCCTCTAATTCCTCAAAACCTCCAATTATCATCTCTAGTTCTAATCTACTTCAATTATATGAAAGAATAGCCCCAAGTTGGACTTCATCTTATTCTCTTATCTTCCTGCCAAGGTCAATTTATTTTGCCTTAGGCACCAGAATTACTACTTTTGACTTGTGATATCAGACAGTAAAACAAAAAATAAAACTAAATAAATACATGTTCACAAGAAGAAAATCTCAGTCCAATCATGCCAGGTTTCCAGTTTCTTGGTATAAACATAGTAAGAGATAATTCTTTCCCCTGCATAATAATTAGACTCATTCTAGCTTGTTGACATTTGTCACTCTTTCTGTTCACTTTCTGTAATTATAAACTTTTTTCCTTTTCAGTTAGCTCTGTTATTAACAAAAATAGCATCTGAAGTTATTCCCAACTCTTGCACAGCTTCCAGTTTGAGTGGACACAGACTTATGAAGAGGCATAAAGAAGCTTGTGGAGTTGCCTTGAATAATAAACATTACAACCAGTGGTGGGCTGATAAATGTTTAACAATCAGCTCTTCAGGGGAAAAACATATATGCATAATACACTTTTAAATTTAACATGCATTATCATTATTTTTCTCCATTACTTTCTTGAGACCAGACCAAAGCAAACAAACAAACAACAACACTCTGATCTGTAGTGTTTGTGGAGTATTTAACAATGGGTTCTCAAAAACTGGTTCAATCTGATTCCACACAAATATTGAGTTCTGAACACATACTTTAATCTTTGAGATCCCATGCCATATGTATTCTGCCTCGGTACTTTAAGGCTTCACAATTTGAGATGATATGATGCAATTCCTCAGTCATGTTATAGAAACCCAAGGGCTACTCAACGTTTGTT
Source organism: Myrmecobius fasciatus (assembly GCA_023553655.1). Classification (NCBI taxonomy): domain Eukaryota; kingdom Metazoa; phylum Chordata; class Mammalia; order Dasyuromorphia; family Myrmecobiidae; genus Myrmecobius; species Myrmecobius fasciatus. The sequence goes on along the minus strand of JAJPUD010007547.1, from coordinate 19,861 downwards.
GCATCATCCCTCTTCAGCATTTAGCTTCAGCATGTGTTGTCTACAATCCTACATATCAGAGGGATGGCTCACCTATTTGCCCTAATTTCATAATAACACTCATTATAAATAAAAATGATTCAAATTTTCTATTTTAGAATGCTTTTTATTTAACACATGGAAAGGGTTGACAAGTGACTTGATATTTCTGAGTTCAAATCTAGTCTCAGATATTTATCAACTATGTGACCCTGGGCAAGTGAATTAAACCTGTATGCTTCAGCTTCTTTACCTATAAAATGAGCTGGAGAAGGAAGTGGCAAACCATTCTAGTATCTTTGTGAAGAAAACCCCAAATGGAGGTAGGCCTGAAAAGACAGAATAAGCTATTTATGCAGGGCCAAGACATAATAGCCATGTGGACATACACATGAAGCCTTTCCATCTCAGGAGCTTCTTCTAGAGATTGTTCTCTGTTTTCATAGCCTTTAAGAACTCAGGGGTCATGGTCATGCCATGATGTTGCATCCGAGTAAGATTATAATGAATGGCATTTGAAATATGAAATTCTAAAGATTTCCCCCCCTAAAATCTGGGAGATTTTACTTTTTGTTCTGTGTAATTTTCTTATATAATTTCTTGAAATATAGTTCTGAAAAAGCAGGTTTTAGAAAATAATTTTAAAGAAGTCCATTGATTCTCTGGACCAACTCAAATGGAGTTATTTGACGTCTTTAAATCCAAGTCACTCTGGCTGTCATTGAATGACCAATAATATTCTCTGGCTTGAGCTTTTATGGCAGGTTTTAATGGCTTAAAATGAGCATCAATAGCAATTGTTTTCTGTTCTAGCCAGAACAGATATTTTGAAGCTCTTCCTCTCTCATATTAATATTTTTGTAATGATAAATTAGTTCATTTTTTGACTCAAGTTTTTAGCCACAAACAAACTGATTCTTGGGAATGACTTTAACTTAGAAAGACCAAGGTTATTCACTCCATCCTGGGCTATCACTAGTCATCATAATTCTAGTCTTGCCACCAGACTTCATTGACTGTCTGAGGACAGAATGAGACTGATGACCTTGCATTGTTCTGACTCATTTAACTTCAATTCACATGCTAGTCAAGGCATCATTCTCATAAGTCATTGATCCCCTTTGAGAATGAGAAACAACAAAAAACTATTGACTAATGGGTCAATGTCAACTGGGAATAAGGCCTTTCTTGAAATGCCAGATGACTCTGTACTTTTGACCTGTTCTTTGGGAGCTACTTTACATGCTTGAATACATGGATATGCTTATATAATGTCAGCCGTATAACTTCCCCAATTATCTATACTCTGCTTAAAGCAGAGAAAAAGTAAAACAGATTCTCACATATGCTTTGGGACACATTTGATTATTAAATCAAGGAGAAAAAACATTTATTTTCCCACTCCTAAAATTCTAGAACAGGCTCTCCTTAATTCCCATAAACACTAATGTAATATCCTAACTGGAATTCCCACTTGCCACCTTGTCTTACTGCAATCTATTCCTTTCTTATCATTATTAGATTATATTCTGTTACCATCATGTCATTGCTCTGTTATAAACTCTTTCATGGCTACCTACCACCTGCCTATCAAATAAAGTCTAAATTCATTAGCCTGCCTCAACAGATCCTCTGTGGCCTGCCACTCCCTTATCATTCCAGTCTCTTTCCACATTATACCCTTCCCATAATCTATGCCATAGTCATCTTTAATTATTCACACCCATTCTGTATTTTTTTGTGTCCAAACCTTTATCTGTGCCTTTCTTTATTCAAGTAATGTTCTTCTGAATCTATTTCTACATCTTGAAATTATATTTATTATTTAATTTATTATAATTTATTATTTAAGATTCACCCAAGATGCCTTTTCTTCCATGACAATTTCCCTCATACCCTAATCACAAGTTGACCTTTCATCTTTTTTTTTTTAAACTGAAGTTTCATATAATTCTTAGTATACAGGAGTACTTTGATGGTAAAGGAGATAGAATCAGCCCAAGTTGAAATCTCCCCCCACTCCCCAAAACTTACGACTCTGTGACACAGGGAAAGTGATTTAACCACACTCAGTCTCTTTTCTCTCTCTAAAACTGAGTTAGCATTAGCATCTAATTCAGAAGCTTATTGTAAAAATAAAATTATATATGATATATACATATATAAAACATACACATTTATGAACATGCATATGTATGTGTATGTATATACATAGGCTCACTGGTAAACAATAAATTGATGGTCAATGGTTTCTCTCAATAACCAAAGATACCAAGGGAGACTTTGAAATGCCTTAAGTCCCCTGAAAGGGAACTCCCCTGGACAAGTTTGTCCAACCTTGGCTGCTGGATATTTAAGGAAAAGGTGGACTAAAACTCTTCAGTTCTACCTATTGAAAGTTTGGCTTGATCATAAAACTCAGCAGCCTCAAGGCAACTGGGCAGGAGAAACCAACTCCATCTGAACTTTTCTTGCTGGTTTTTTACTGCATGAGCTAGGTTCCCCTAAACTCTAAAGGAAACAACCAAGGGCAAGCCAAGACTCTCCCAGATTGAATTCTGTTTATACTCTAAATAGAAATCATGATTCCCAATGTGGGGTCTCAACTGACAAAATATGTGCCTTGAAGGCTAGGGACATGCTTTTTGGAGATTGGTTGGCCTTTTTCAGGAGATGAGTTTTAAAAGAAGAGGGAAAAGAGTGAATCACAAATGAATAAATATTTATTAATATAATAGCATATTAATTTATTTTATAAACTATATACAAACATATGCATATTCATGATATATAACAAAACAATATATAATCCTATATAATATACAATATAATACAATGTAATAATACAATCCATCATAATAAAATAGCACAATGTTAATATAGAGTACTATTTAGCATAATATTGATGTAATATAGTTTCTAGGGGAGACAACAATGATTTTGTGGTCCCCTGATATTGGAAGGGCTTCTGTTCTAACAATAAGCCAGGAGTCCTAAAACTTCTGGCTTTGGAGTCTGCCTCAGGAAATTCCCACTCCCAATCTGTTGGACACTGAATGGACCAGTCAGATAGCTTCTGACCTCAGAGTAGTCCCACAGATCAAACTCCTGAGACAATAGTGAATAGACCACGCCTCAGTTCATTGCTAAGGATCAGATAGATAATCTGTTGACTGGTGATAACCAAATTCCAGAGACCACTGCTCTGGGCCATAGAATTTCCATGTCAATGAAAGAAAGTTAGGTAAATGTGTCTCTTTGCTTCTGTTTCCTTGCTAATTTATTTTAGAACTTAGCCCTCTTGTAATAGCATTACAATTACAATAAAACTTTGCCCTTTGACTAGGAAAGAGGTACAAGCCTGCAAATTCTTTTGAGACCCCTTGCCACACTGGTCTGTGACCCTAAACTTTTGGGGTCCCCTTCCCAACCTCAACATTTGGTGACCTGGTACAGGGAGAGTCAGATCTTTCCTGGTTTGATTCCCTCCTTGTCAAGGTAAGCCTCCCCATTTTTTTCTCTCACAATCCTATAGCACAACACCCCAAGCCACTGGGAGAAGGCTTGTCTGGGTTGTCATGAGCTCCATGCTTAGCAAGTTTTCCTTGACTAGAGATGCCCAGACTTGGAAATTCTTTTTTTTTTTATTAAAGCTTTTTATTTGCATAACATATATGTGGGTAGTTTCTCAGCATTGATCTTTACAAAGCTTTCTGTTACAAATTTTACCCCCAGTCCCCTCCCCTCCCCTATATGGCGGGAGTCCACTACATGTTAATATTAAAATACTTGACAAGTTTGTTGTGCAAGGAAAATCCTATCTACAAGAAAAAAATTAGAGAAAGGAAACACAATGCAAGCAAACATCAATAGAGAGCATGAAAATGTTATGTTGTGGTGCACATTTCATATCCCTTTCTCTGGGTGTATATGGCTTTCTTCACTGAACTATTGAAACTGGTTTGAGACATTTCTTTGTTGCAGAGAGCCATGTCAATCAGAGTTGATCATCATGTAATATTGTTGTTGCCGTGTATGATGATCTCCTGGTTCTGCTCACTTTGCTCAGCATCAGTTCATGCAAGTCTCTCCAGGCCTCTCTGAAATCATCCTCCTGGTCGTTTCTTACAGAGCAATAATATTCCATAACATTCATATACCATAATTTATTCAGCCACTCTCCAATTGATGGGCATCCATTCAGTTTCCAGTTTCTTGCCACTACAAAAAGGGCTGCCACAAACATTCTTGCACATGTGGGTCCCTTTCTCTCCTCTAAGATCTTTGGGATATAAACCCAATAGAAACACTGCTGGGTCAAAGGGTATGCCCATTTTGATAACTTTTTGAGCATAGCTCCAAATTGCTCTCCAGAATGGTTGGATCCGTTCACAGTTCCACCAACAATGTATAAGTGTCCCAGCTTTCCCACATCCCCTCCAGGATTCGTCATTATCATTTCCTGTCATTTTAGCCAATCTGACAGGTGTGTAGTGGTACCTCAGAGTTGTCTTAATTTGCATTTCTCTGATCAATAGTGATTTGGAGCAACTTTTCATATGACTAGAAATGGTTTAATTTCATCATCTGAAAATTCAGACTTGGAAATTCTTGCAATTTTCTGCAAAGTTCCTTTACACCTTTTCACCTCCTCTGGGATGCCAGAGAAGATGGAAGTGCTATAGGATAATTTTTGGCAAAATTTTATGGCTTTTGGCAAAGATGGGACAATTTTCTTTCATGCCATTTTGTCTGTGTCTGCATCTCTGCACAGAATGTCAATGTCATGTTTGTTCTGTGAGCTAGATTTTGTTACTTGGAAAGAATTAAAATGCAACCAGCAAGAAAAAAAATATGCTGAAGAGTTAGAATGCTGGGAAAATTTCTTAAAAAGTCTAACTTTTTCCTGTGGGCTCCAGTTCTAGCCAAGCTGAGGGCTACACAAAAGTTAGTTAATTAAAATAACATTTTAGCAGATTCTCAAAATTTTGAAAGCAATGATTAAGAAGCTTGGCAATTAATCATTTTAAGAGAAATTCCTGGAAAATGGGGATAATTCCAGGAATTTACTCCATTCTAGAAAAAAAGAAAAAGGAAAAACAAACCAGGTAAATAGCAACTTTTTACTAATCCTTTCTTGATTTCTGTCTTGTCCAGAGTCCCTTTCTCCTTTGGGAAAGCATCCCAGAAGATATTAAGGGACCTTATCCACCTCACTCCCCAGAGTGGTCCTGAGTATGTGGGGATAGCTAACAGGATGAATATACCCCGAGTTTCTCTGTTTATTAACTCCTCTAATTTCAGATTAGATTAAAACTCAATTTCTGTGTTACCTGTAGAAATAAGGGAAGCAAAACAGTGGGGACCCCACAAAATCTTGCCCAATCACCTGCCCAACCCAGCTTGTGGGGAATGGGGATGGAGTGGGGGTCAGGCTCCATGGTCAGCCTTCCCTCAGCCCCAGCACCAGAGACTAGCATTAAAGGGATATGTTGGCACTAGTCATCCCAACTTTCAGCAAGTTCTGTCCAGGAATTGCCTGGGAAGAATCTGGGTACTCCTGGCACCAACCAGCATAGCAGTATGAGATGAGAAAGCCAGTCAGCCTCTGCATTTGGTTAAGATCACCATTTTTCTGTCTCAGTTGTGGATATCTATTAGCAAAGTAATTTATGGCAAATTATTTTCTCTGCCCAGTTTTCTGATTTGTAAAGATAAATAACAGTTGTAGTAAAGACCACATGATTGCAAAAATGCTTAGCATAAAACATGCTATATGAATGTTAACTGCCTTATTGGATATAATTGCTTTATATTTTAACTTTATGGGGTATTTTTTTTTTTTGATGTGTCCAACAGATAAATGACTTCTATGTGTGTATAAAGCAATTTGGAAATTTGTCTGAGATATGATAGTAAAAGCAATTTCAAAGGAGCTCTAATTAAGGCCCACTAAAGGGATATGTAAATTGTAATCTATTTGCACTGATATGGTTAACAGAAGAATTTGGGAATTTTTAGGAAAACAGAAAAGCAGTTCGCTAACTCTGGATACAAACAGGCTGCTTTTGAGTTATCTAGGGTCAGACCTCTGAGGGCCCTGTGTGTAAAAACTGGCACCTTAACCCTTTTCCTAGCTCACAAAAGAGAAATGATTTGTGTAAATTGGAAAATAACCAAATTGCAATTCAGTTTGTCTCAGACATTTAATAAGAATCTAGATAACCTCATTAATTAAAGATAAATCAATTTAAAATCTATTCTATCTCAATTTTAAGAATTGTCTTGTTTTCTCCCTAAAACGAAAGGGAAACTTATTTAAGATAACAGAAACTACAGTTAAGACTTTTTGGCTATCAGTTAAGAAAATTCTAAAATTGCTAAGTTACTTGAACTTATTGCCATTATGTTAAGCCTTATCAGTTTTCCTTCAAGTATGAGGTGTCCAACACTTTTTTTCCCTTCAAATAGCACAGCCCATGAAAACACTAAGAATAGTTGGGATGGGCAACAGCAAAGCTCAGTCCCTTCCCTGGGATTTTTTAACTCCCCTTAATTTGTAAACTTGCCAGTTTTCTTGAAATCATCAGGAGAAGCAGTCATCAGCCCTGAGAAATAAGCCTATTTAGGATTTATAGTTTCTAAACAAGGAATGTGTTTACTAAGAATTTATATCTGTATAACTATTGATCCGTTGCACCAGGATAAGTTATAAATAGCATATAAAATATGCTAAACAAAATCTCTTATGGGTTTAAGTCCTGGTAAACTTTTAAAATGATGTATCTAACTCTAAGCTGTGATTAGTAGAATTTGCTATTTGGGATAAAATTTCTTGGGACTGAAACTGATATTCTTTTGAGTTCTGAATTTGGTTGCCTGATCATTAAATCAGTAGACCACCATTTTGAGAGAAATGCCATAAAATAAAATAAAAAAATAAAGAGAATGCCTTCCTGAAATGTCTAGGTGGACAATTTATCTGGGCAAGAGTTGAGGACAACTTTAGCCTCTGCTTTAGAGGGATCCTTCTGACTCAGTTTCCCAATTCTATTTCTTTGTTTGCCACCTGATTATTTCTAAGTCTGGCTAATTATCACTGCATGATTGGCTGTCAAACAGATCTAAGGGTGCTTTATTCTGTCATGTATGTGCTCTCAGAATGAGGCCCAAAGGACCTGTTTTGATGCTATAATAATCATGTCCCTGCTTTTAATTCTTATAGCAAATTTCTATAATCAGAGCAAATGGTCAGTAGAAGCCATGAGCACAATATAAGTATGTATCTACAGCCCAGCCCTGGAGGATTCTCTGGCTTTAAACAAATAAACCAACAAAAAACCTTTAACTCTCTTGCTTCCTGGAGAAAGAGTTTCTTTGTCTGAAGGCCCACTTTGCCTAGGTATTTGGGCCACCTCCCACCTCCCTTTTCCTCACTGGGAGAGGAAGCAATCTTATCAAAGCCCTGATCAGACCAGGTTTTTAAGAACCTGAAAGCTAAACTAATCTCTTGCTTCACCCTTAGTCCTACCTAAAGCCTTTTACTCTATTTGTTGATAGAAGGAGGGACCAGGCCCTAGGGTTCCTGACTCAGGCTCTTGAACCTTATCCCAGACCTCTGGCTTACTTCTCAAAGAAACTTGGTGACTTTGGGGTGACCCTCCTGCCTTAGAGCAGTGACTGCCATAGCCTTTCTAATTAAGGAAGCCTCTAAACTTACCCTAAGCAACCCACACCAGGTTCAGAGCATTTTGGAAGCCAAAGGGTATCAGGGGCATCCTGGTGGGACCTTTACCAGATATCAGGCTCTCCCGCTAGACACCCCAACTTGACTTTCTGGGTATGTCACACTCCTAACCTCTCCACTCTGCTCCCTGACAGCCCTCAGTTGGGTGACATTGCAAGCCAGATGATGAATGGTTTACAGATGGGTCCAGTTTTCTTGGAACTGGGGAAAGGAATGAGAGTGAACATCTACACAGACTTCCAATATGCTTTTCATATTTTGCATGCTCATGGGGCTATATGGAAAGAAAGGGGACATTTGATAGCAAAAAAAATAAACAAATAAAAAAGAAAATAAAATTCTCCAATTAAATATGCAAGGGAAACAGGCTTGCAGATTCAGCTGCAGTGCTGCTGCCCATTTGCCCTTTCTCACTCCTACCCCTTCATATAGACACGCCCTTTCTCCTTTGGGTGGTTTCAAATACCCTCAGGCCAGTTTCTAATCCCAGAGGCAAGCCAGTGGGAACTTCTTTTTGGCCTGCCCAGCTCTTTAGAGAGCCACCATGGCCCAGGCTCCACTTCTCAAATAACCCAAAAGGTGGCTGAGGCACCTAAGATTAGCTTTCTTTCTTCCTTGTTATTTTCCACCTTTTCCAGGTGTACCTTTAACAACACTCAGAGGATGAGAGCTTTGCTCCTAGTATTTTTTCTCCAGCTCTCTCAATGTCACTCTTGGGCCCTGCCAGGGGGGAGAAAACTCCTTAGTCCTTAGCCAGGCTAGGGAACTCCATGGCAGTGAGGGCATTCAGGATTGTTGGGTGTGCCCTCAGCATCCCCAAGGCAGCCCACATATGGGACCTGATGTGTTATTTGCAAAGATCTATTCCCAAATGTCACCATTCCCACCCTGGATGCCATCCATTTGTACTAGCCACTCCCCCACCCCCCTAGCCCAGGGGAATAACTTTAACCTGACTATCCCCTGTTTTCTTGCCAGAAAGGATCTTTTATCCACATAATAATTGTAGGATATATATTCCAAAATTATTCTGGCAAATTCACTCATAATGCTCCTATATCATCTTCCTCAAAGCTTCTTCATAACCTCCTGAGAGCTAACATTCTAATTCATAGAATGTGATGTAATTACAATCATCCTTGGGGACAACTAACTACAAAGCTACTATAAAACTTGACCTCAGGTCCCCTCTGAGCACCTAAGAGATATGCTTTCCTTTGAAAATGGGTTTTCCATTCTACTTTGATGTTTCTAAGGGACCTGTTATAGTGCTTATACCCTAGCTCATCTGAGTATTCCTATCACAGTGTATTGTGTCACTGCTTCAGACACTGCTCCCACTCCTTCAAGGAGACAAAAACAGGGATTTTGGGGAGAACATTCTGTGGTATTTATCCTAGCAAAAGCTGCTTAGTTGAAAGGCATTCATGATACCCTCATCTCATCCCCCCACCCCAGTCTTCCTCTGGGTGGGGTTACTGGCTATGATTATTAATTTTTTTAACTCATATTTGGCTCCTGCATTTTTTTAATTTGTTTCTTAATTGTCTAAACTTTTTTTTATTAATACTTTTTATTTGCAAAACATATGTATGGGTAATTCCTAAACATTAACCCTTACAAAGCTTTCTGTTACAAATTTTTCCCCCTTACTACCCACCCCTCCCCTAGATGGCAGGATATCCACTACATGATAATTATGTTAGAATACTTAAGAAATCGAATATATGTATAGTTATTGCATCATTTTTTGTGCAGGAGAAATCATATCTACAAGAAAGAATAATCTGATAAAGGAAATACAATGCAAGCAAACATCAATAGAGAACATGAAAATGTTATGTTGTGGTCCACATTTCACATCCCTCTCTCTGGGTGTATATGGCTCTCTTCATCGAACAATTGGAACTGGTTTGAAGCATTTCATTGTTGAAGAGAGTTATGTCCCTTAGAACTGATCCTCATATAGTATTGCTGTTGCCGTGTATAATGATCTCTTGGTTCTGCTCACTTCACTGAGCATTAGTTCATGCAAGTTTCTCCAGGCCTCTCTGAAATCGTCCTGCTGGTCGTTTCTTACAGAACAATAATATTCCATAACATTCATATACCATAATTTATTCAGCCATTCTCCAATTGATGGGCATCCATTCAGTTTCCAGTTTCTAGCCACTACAAAAAGAGCTGCCACAAACATTCTTGCACATGTGGGGCCCTTTCCTTCTCTTATGATTTCTTTGGGATATAAGCCCAGTAGAAACACTGCTGGGTCAAAGGATATGCATAGTTTGATAACTTTTTGAGCATAGCTCCAAATTGCTCTTCAGAACGCTTGGATCCATTCACAGGTCCACCAACAATGCATCAGTGTCCCAGTCTTCCCACATCCCCTCCAACATTCATCATTATCTTTTCCTGTCATTTTAGCCAATCTGACAGGTGGGTAGTGGTACCTCAGAGTTGTCTTAATTTGCATTTCTCTGATCAATAGTGATTTGGAGCATCTTTTCATATGATTATAAATAGTTTTAATTTCATTATCTGAAAATCGTATGTTCATATCCTTTGACCATTTATCAATTGGAGAATGGCTTGAATTCTTATAAATATGAGACAATTCTCTATATATCTTAGAGATGTGGCTCCTGCATTTTTAACCTACTTGTGAGATTTGTTTCCTCCAGGCTTGAAGCTCTGAAATTCTAACTATTTGCTCACCCTTAATACCATTGGCTAACTGATTCTGACACCCAGCTCCCCTCTGAATGCTGCTGCCACCATCTTCAAGTTGTGTGCTCCACTAGGCAGGGACAGCTCTATGCCCTTTATCAGCAGGAAGCAACTGGCAATCTCTGTCCCTTTGTTCCAAATGAATTTGGGGGATGACTGCTTGAGAGGGGAAAATGATGTAATATAGCTTCTAGGGGAGCCAATAATGATTTTGTGGTCCCCTGATTTTGGGAGGGCTTCTGTTCTAACAATAAGTTAGTAGTCCTCAATCTTCTGGCTTTGGAGTCTGCCCCAGGAAAGTTCCATACACAATCTATTGGACTCTGAATGGACCATTCCTCAGTCAGATAGCTTCTGGCCTCAGGATAGTCTCATAAATCAAACTCTTGAGACAATAGTGAATAGACCCCTCCTTGAATTCCTTGCTGACTGTCCCATAGATAATCTGTTGGTCAGTAATAACTAAATTCCAGAGACTACTTCTCTGAGCCACAGAATTAGCATATCAATGATAGAAAGCTGGATAAATGTGTATCTTTGCTTCTGTTTCCTTGCTAATTTATTTTTAGAATTTAGCTTGCTTTTAATGGCATTACAATTACAATACAATTTTGCCCCTTGACTAGGAAATGGGTTCAAACCTGCAAATTCTTTTTTTCCTCTGAGGCAATTGGGATTAAGTGACTTTCTAGGAAGTGTTAAGTGTCTGAGGCTAGATTTGAACTCAAGTCTTCCTGAGTTCAGGGCTGATGTTCTATCTACTGGGCAACCTAATTGCCCCTTGCACTGGTCTGTGACCCCAAACTTTTGGGGTCCCCTTCCCAACCTCAACAATATGTTTGATATAATTATTTTATAATTTAATATTATTGTATGCATACTATTTCAACATTTAAAGTAATATTAAAATGTTAGCTATTATTTTGGATACCTATTTTCTAAACACTATATATCGTATTTTATATCATAGCTATTTGTATTGTATTATACCTCCTCTATTATTCAGTAAGCTCTAGTAAGACTGGGGACATCTTTTTATCTCTCTTCCCTAGTATCTGTCATTCTGAATACATAACAAAAATGTATGGAATTGAATTATTAAATGAAATTGTACTGAATTAAAAATATGATAGACTAAAGGCATTTAGGAAAGAGATTACCAAGTAAGTTAAGAAAAGGATCAATTATGAATAAGAAAAGGAAACTTTTAACATGAAAATCAAGATGTCTAGTCCAGATTCAGTAAATCAAGAGTTGTGATGACCTGGAATAAAATTAGAATGCAAAAATTCTCAACATTAATCAAAATTGGATAATCTTTTACCAGAAAGTGCCTTCCAAGTTCTTAAACAAAAAAGGTACACCAAAGCTGTCAGGAAGGCTCAATATTCCCAGGCAGCAATAAAAAGAAGTTTACATTTCCAAGAAAAAGAATACAGCTGAGCCAAAGCTGTGGAATAAAAAGGCATTTGGTTAACATCTTTTCCAGACACAAGTGCAGAAAAGAAGGTATTTCTCCCCCCAGCAAGGAAAGAGTACCCAAAATCAATAGGAATTATAGAGATAGGAAGGATTTTTCTTCCTCAACAAAATTGAGATACTGAAATTCCAGGTGATACATAAAAATTATTTAAATATTAAAGTTATAGAGAAATTAGACAGACTTAGGAGAAAGAAAACTTGTCCTTTCATCAATGTTTTACACAATTTAAAAGCTTCTAAAAATTTTCATTTTAATATAATGCTCAATTACATTAATTAGAGCTATAATTAGCTATGATTGGAGAAAATTCAGCAAAATAAGATAGTAAGAAAAAAGTTTCCTTTCCTCATTCTGTTACCAGCTTTAGTAGCTCAGTTACCTTGGCTAAGTCCCTCAAATTCTCAAAATTTTTCTGTTCCTCTATAAGAAAGCAAAAGCAAAAAAAAAAAAGTTACTTTCTAATTTTGAACTCCTTTAAAAAAAAAGTTATATTCCTTAAAAATAAATATCTTTAGACCAAGGGATCATAGGATCTTGGATTTAGAGTTGGACGGGTCATAGATAGTATAATTCTTTCATTTTACAGATGAAAAAATAGATGAGTGGATTTCTACATATCCTATAACTTTGCTTAAATTTTTGTTTCCATTAATTTTAGTTAATGCTCTAGGGTTCTCTCAGTACACCATCATATTTTTGAAATATAGCTTCTAAAGAAAACAGCAATAATTTTAAGGTCCCCTGACTTTAGGGTGCTTCTGTTCTAACAATCTGTCAGTGATTATAAAGTCTTCTGGGTTTGTAATCTGTGATCCCAAGGTCTCTCCTCTCTCCCCATAAGCTTGGAGTACCATTGTTCTGGTAACTTGTCTGTCAATGATTATAAAAGTCTTCTGGCCTAGAAATATAATAATATTTCTTCAATTAGACTTTAGGGAAGATATAGTAGTAATCCAAAGATTCTCTAACCTTAGAATACTATTGTTCTGACAATCTTGTTTGCCAATGATTCTAAAATCTTCTGGCTTTAGGATAGTCCTACTAGTCCTACGTCCGCTAGGCACTCCTTTGCTCTAACTCTAAGCCATAAAATTAGCATATCAATGGCACAAAGAAGTAAATAAATGTGACTTCTTGCTTGTAATGCTTTTCAAATTTTGCCCGCTTCAATTGGTGTTATAATTATAATAAACTTTGCCCCTTGATTTGGATATGGGTTCAAGCCTGCAAATTCTTTTGAGACACCCCACGACACTAGTCTGTAACCCCCAGTCTTTTGGAGTCCCTTCCCAACCTCAACAATGTTAATTTTAGAAAGTGATCATTTTGTTACTTCTTTAACTATGCTTATTCCCACATTTTCTTTTTCTTGTCATATTTCTATACCTAGAATTTCTAAAATCATGTCACCTAGAAGTATTGGCAATGGGTATTCTTGTTTTACTCCAATCCAATTGTAGGAAAAAACACTCTAATTTATTACATATAATGCTGGATCTTTTTTCTTAAAAGTTTTTTTCTGCATTTAATGATAAAATAATATGATTTCTTTTGTCATTGAAATTAATGTGAAGAATGCTGCCCACCTCTGAAGAGAAAGAGATGGAAATGATATACAGATTGAGAAACGTAATTTTGGATGTGGCCAATATGGGAATCTATTTTGCTTGATAATGCATATATTACATAGGGTTTTGGGATTTTCCTCTTTTTTCTTTTCTTTTCTTTTTTTTTTTTTTCCTTTTTTGGTTCAGGGGAAGGGAAGGTATGAGGAAGAATAAATAAATGCTTAATAACTGAATTAATCATTAAAAAAACAACAAAGTAGAAATGTGAATTGGTCATAGTCATATAACTAACTAGTAAATGATCTAGTAAGATTTTGAATCTGTGTTCTTTAACTAAATGTATAATTCTTCTGGTGAGAAAAAGAACCTCTAACAAAAGTGTATAATAAACTAATAAATAATGTGGATGGTAAATAAGAGGTAGATAAATAAAAGTAAAAATAATAATACTTTATATATTGCATGAGTTCACATTAATTGCTAAATTTCTTTCACACATGTGGTATCTTTCACTTCCATAATGTGGTTAGTGCTGTCACATAAGTGGAACTTATCTACTCATGTAGCACTCAGGAAACTTACTTTATCTTCATATATCTTCTGTCCACTTAAAATACTCCCATTTAACATACACCTGCTCCTTTATAGGATTTCATTATGTCACCAAATAGCAGTATTAAGAACACAAGAAGCAAGAAATTCTAAGTTTGGCTTAAGCAAATGAAAGTATCGGAGAAATCACATTCAGAAGTCTGTGGCAATATTCTTAGTCCTGAATATTTGGTCAATAAATCTAAGATTTGCATCATTAAGAAAAGTGAAGACAGCATTAGTTTTTCTGTTATGACTAAAGGTTATGGTACAGAAATAAACTTTTTTCTTCTTTTTTCATAATATTGTACAACTTATAAAAATCTAACTACAGATATTAAGTGTTTATGATGGATTTCGTAGGATTCTTATAGTAACTTATTCTCCTAGACAGTTTTTCACATACCTTTTCTCTGACCAAATTATTAGAATTTTTTGTACAGGCAACATAAGTATCATGTTTAGAAATAAGTTAGCAATTTAAATAAAGCTAGCTACCAGTATGGAAGTCATTTTTCCAAGGTTGTAAAGCTTTCTGCTTTAGAGAAAAAACAATAACAAAACAAAATAACAACAGAAAAACCTATGCATAGAAACAAAACAATGTAGCTTTAAAAAGGAAATAACAGAAATTTAGTGGGAACTATTATTTTTAATCCAATAAAAGAGGTAGCCAATATTTCATATTCTAAGAATGATTACCTAGAATCTCAATCTTCCAGATATTTTTAAAAAGTCTTAGAAAGGGTATCATGGGCTACCTTGTTCTACCCATAGTTGTAGAAGGAAACCACTTCTCTCTCAGTTGTATACTTGTTGATATTGATAACCCCATTAAGTAGATTGGATTTCAATTTGTGGCTTAAATGCCAAAACAACTGATTAGTTTTGTTAATTTAGTAACCAAATAGTCAATTTGGTATCATATAAACTGAATGACTAAAACATCCAACTGACTGACTGAACTTTCATTTTCCAAACATCTGTTATTTCCTAATATCCCAGTGTCCTGAAAGAATTGATGAAACTGTGGGGGCGGAGCCAAGATGGCGGAGTGAAAAGGTGACTTTCTGCCTCTCCTCCGATCTTCTCTCAAATCAACAATAAAATAAGCCTCTGAACTGATCTTCAAGTCAACGAACTCAGAAATATTCGGGCACTGCTTTCTGGACAACTTCATATCAGGTTAGTCTGACTCAGACAGAGAGATAAATAGACGACTCCTGTGTAGGCCGGAAGTGAGGGTGGGACTCAGCTCAGCTCAACCTGGCAGAAATTCCAAACTCCAAACTCCAAATTCCAAACACCTGGAGTTTATCTGAGGCACTCCGGACACTCTGCCCTGATTGGGGGCAGGTGTTCTGGCAGACTTGCCTTGTTTAAGGAGGAAATCGGACTTAGTACTAGCCCCCACCAGCCCAGCACCTTAAGTTAACTCGCCAAAGTGCCCCAGGGCAAAGCTTTTCTGCCGCCATTTTTTTCCCCTACCTTAAAAAGATATCCAAGCTGTCTAAAAAAAAATGAAGAAGCAAAAGAGAGCTCTCACCATAGCTTTTATCAAGGCAAAGAAGCATTGACCCCAGATGCTGAGGTTCCTTTAGATAAAATACCAGATGAAGGTATTAAAGACCATCACTGGTCACCTTTTCAAAAGGCCTTTCTGGAAGATTGCATAAAGAACCTCAAAAGAGAGCTGGAGGATAAATGGGAAAATAAACTGAAATCAGTGCAGGAAGGATACAATATCTTGCAAGAAGGATATGATGCCCTGCAAAAGAGATATGAAAAAGACACCAATTTATTGAAAAATAAAATTAGTGAAGTGGAAAACGAGTGCAATGAACAAATTGGCCAGTTACAAAAGGAGCTTAAAAAGGTAACTGAAGAAAACAACACTTTATTTTATTTTATTTTATTTTTTTACATATCTATACAGTTATCTTACTGCACAAGAAACATCAGATCTAGAAAGAGAAGAAGAAAAAAAACAACCTAAGAATGAAAACAAAATGCTTGGAAATATTCACAGAAAGCATTAAAATGCTGTGTTGTGGTTAACTCTCAGTTCCCACAGGCCTCTCTCTGGATGTATATGACTATCTTCATCGCAGAACAACTGGTTTGAATCACATCATTATTGAAGAGAACCATGTCCATCAAAATTGATCATGGTATAGTCTTGTTGCTGTGTATAATGTTCTCCTGGTTCTGCTGATTTCACTCAGCATCAGTTCATGCAAGTCTCTCCAATCCTCTCTGAAATCCTCCTGTTGGTCATTTCTTACAGAACAATAATATTCCATAACATTCATATACCATAATTTATTCAGCCATTCTCCAATTGATGGGCATCTTTTCAATTTCCAGTTTCTTGCCACTACAAAAAGGGCTGCCACAAACATTTTTGCACATGTGGGTCCCTTTCCCTCCTTTAAAATCTCTTTGGGATATAGGCCCAGCACTGTGCTGGGTCAAAGGGTATGCACTGTTTGATAACTTTTTGAGCATAGCTCCAAATTGCTCTCCAGAATGGTTGGATCCGTTCACAGTTCCACCAACAATGTATTAGTGTCCCCCTTTTCCCACATCCCCTCCAACAGTTATCATTATCATTTCCTGTCATTTTAGCCAATCTGACAAGTGTGTGGTGGTATCTCAGAGTTGTCTTAATCTGCATTTCTCTGATCAATAGTGACTTGGAGCACCTTTTCATGTGACCGGAAATAGTTTCAATTTCTTCATCTGAAAATTATCTGTTCATATCTTTTGACCATTTATCCATTGGAGAATGGCTTGAATTCTTATATATTTGAGTCAATTCTCGATATATTTTAGCAATGAGGCCTTTATCAGAACCTTTGGATGTAAAAATATTTTCCCAGTTTACTGTTACCCTTCTAATCTTGTCTGCATTCATTTTGTTTGTACAAAAACTTTTTAACTTGATATAGTCAAACTTATCTATTTTGTGATTAATGATGACCTCTAGTTCTTCTTTGGTCACAAATTCCTTCCCCCTCCACAGGTCTGAGAGGTAAACCATCCTACATTGTTCTAATTTGTTTATAATCTCATTCTTTATGCCTAGATCATGAATCCATTTTGACCTTATCTTGGTATATGGTGTTAGGTGTGGGTCAATGCCTAATTTCTTCCAGACTAGTTTCCAATTATCCCAGCAGTTTTTGTCAAATAGTGAGTTTTTATCCCAAAAACTGGGGTCTTTGGGTTTATCAAACACTAGATTACAATTGTCATTGAGTATTTTGTCCTGTGAACGTAACCTATTCCACTGATCCACTACTCTATTTCTTATCCAGTACCAAATGGTTTTGGTGACCACTGCTTTATAATATAGTTTTAGATCTGGTACAGCTAGGCCACCCTCATTTGCATTTTTTTTCATTAATTCCCTTGAAATTCTAGACCTTTTGTTTTTCCAGATGAATTTTGTTGTTATTTTTTCTAGGTCAGTTAAATAATCTCTTGGGAGTTTGATTGGTATAGCACTAAATAGATAGATTAGTTTAGGGAAAACAACACTTTAAAAATAAGAATTGAACAAATGCAAGTGAATGACTCAATAAGACTTCAAGAATCAGTCAAACAAAAACAAAAAAATCTAAAATTAGAAGAAAATATGAAATATCTCCTAGGAAAAACAACTGACTTGGAAAATAGATCTAGGAGAGACAGTCTAAGGATTATTGGACTTCCTGAAAGCCATGATGAAAAAAAGAATCTAAACACTATCCTCCAGGAAATCCTGAAAGAAAACTGCCCTGAGACTGTAGAATCAAAGGGCAAAATCACCATTGAAAGAATTCACAGATCACCTCCTGAAAGAGACCCCCAAATTAAGACCCCAAGGAATATCGTGGCTAAATTTCAGGACTATAGCACCAAGGAACAGATTCTTCTAGTAGCTAGAAAGAAACAATTCAAATACCAAGGATCAATAATTAGAATCACACAGGATCTGTCAGCCTCCACGCTGAAGGATCGAAGGGCCTGGAACCAGATATTCCAAAGGGCAAAGGAACTTAGATTACAACCAAGAATAACTTATCCAGCTAGAATGAGCATTATACTCCAGGGAAGGAGATGGTCATTCAATGATATAGGTGAATTTCACCTATTTCTAATGAAAAGACCGGATCTGAACAAAAAATTCGACACCCAAACACAGAACTCAAGAGAAGCATAAAAAGGTAAAAAGGAAAGGACTCTTGAGAACTTTATTTTTACTAGGGGGATACTTAAAGTTTGGGGGTATAATTAACTAGATATTACTTTGATAATATGAAAAAGAGAACTAGAGGGGAAAAGGTTGTCATACTGGGGAAAAGAGGGAAAAAGTGGTAAAATAAGATCTAAAAAAAAGGAGGGAAAACAAGGTAAAATCACCTGAAGAGGCAAAGAAAACCTGTATAATTGAGAGAAAGAGGGGAGGGAGATGAGCATTGTGTAAATCTTACTCTCATCAGGTTGGGCTCTAAAAGTGTATATCAGACATTTGATTTCACATAGAAACTTGTCTGTTGCTAGAGGGAAGGGAGGGAAAGGAGGAAAAGAAAGGGATAAACTAATAGAAGGGAAAAATAGAAGAATCAGGGGAAAGGAGTAAAAACAGGGGGAGGGGATCTAAAGGGTGGAGTATTGTTTGGGGGAGGGGGTCATCAAAAGCAAAGTACTGAGGAGGAGGGAAGGGAGAAAGGGGAAAGGAAAGGGGAAAACATAACTTGGGTAAATAAGATGGCAGGAAATAAAGAATTAGTTATTCTAACTGTAAATGTGAATGGGATGAACTCTCCCATAAAGCAGAAGCAGATATCACACTGGATTAAAAACCAGAATCCCACAATATGTTGTCTACAAGAAACACATCTAAAACATAGTGACACATATAGGATGAAGGTAAATGGCTAGAGCAGAAAATATTATGCTTCAGGTGAACAAAAAAAAAGCAGGGGTAGCAATCCTTATCTCAGATCAAGTAAAAGCCAAGATAGATCTAATCAAAAGAGATAAGGAAGGAAACTATATTTTATTAAAGGGTACCATAGATAATGTAGCAATATCTATACTAAATATATATGCACCAAGTGCAATAGCACACAAATTCCTAAGGGAGAAATTAAGAGAGATGCAAGAAGAAATAGACAGCCAAACAATACTAGTGGGGGATCTCAACCTTGCTCTCTCAGAATTAGATAAATCAAACTACAAAATAAACAAGAAAGAAACTAGGGAGATAAACCAATTGTTAGAAAAGTTAGGTATGATAGATCTATGGAGAAAGTTGAATGGAGACAGTAGGGAGTTTACTTTTTTCTCAGCAGTCCATGGAACCTATACAGAAATTGACCATGTGTTAGGGCATAAAAACCTCAAAATCAAATGCAGAAAGGCAGAAATAGTAAATGCATCCTTTTCAGATCATGATGCAATAAAAATCACATGCAATATAAGGCCAGGAGAAAATAAACCAAAAGTTAATTGGAAATTAAATAATCTAATCCTGAAGAATGAATGGGTGAAAGAGCAAATCATAGACACAATCAATAATTTCATCCAGGAGAATGACAATAAGGAGACAACATACCAAAATTTCTGGGATATGGCCAAAGCGGGTATAAGGGGCAATTTTATATCTCTAGATGCTTACTTGCATAAGATAGAGAAAGAAAAGATCAACGAATTGGGCTTATTATTAAAAAAAAA